>JASAMV010002004.1:0-31837 GCA_030248065.1 Rhynchonema sp. JSB1_4
GAATTCATCAGTTTTGCATTACAATTTTTTTTGGTAAAATTGGAACAAAATATATATATTTTTCCAATAATAAACCGATAAAGTACTCACGGAATAAATGTTTTTTTTAGAAAAACGGTTTTTCCGCGCACCAGTATCATTGTCAGGGTTTATTTTTCAAAATTTTCCAAGTGTAACGTGCACGTAACCCCTTGATTTTTGGGTGCAAGAATGAAATTTCAGGTGCAAGCTCAAGATGTCAAAAAGCCACAGATTCGTTGTTTTACAAAGACACCCCCCTCCGACCTCTGACCTTACAGTTGCAATTTTTTCGGAAAAAATATATTTACTGAAAAAAGCCGTTTTTTTCGGAAAAAACGTTTTTTTCAATATTTTCCAGGCCAAAAGTTGGTCGCCTGTTAAAATGAGGGTACATTTGGGCAAAATGTGGTCTAAAATTGCTTCGTGACGAAAAGTCATGCTGGATAAGTCGACCAAAGACACAAAAAATTGTGTTTTTGGAGGTTTTGAGAAACTGACCTCGCGACTGTCCAAGCTTTCTTTTGGAAAATTTGAAATTTTTCCGAAAATTTCCGATATTTTCCAGTGCCCGGAAAATATTCGTTATTTTGGCATCTGGAAAAAACGGTTTTCTCCGTTTTTCAGGAAAAAAACAGTTTTTCCACTTGCAACCACAGTATATCTAACCCTATTAATGAGTGTGTTTTTTTCCAGAAATTTTTCAAAAAAATATAAAAAACCGGTTTCTTCTCAGGTATATCCGTGTGTGTTATTTATAGAATCTATGATACCTTCGTTGTATTCTGTGATTCATTCCTCTCGATTTTCTTTAATCTTTTTCCTTTGGTCTCTGACACCGACGCCTGCACTTTTTTGGGTGCTGACACCTTACTTTGCCCGATTCCTGTTGCTGATATTTTTGCCGAAAAAAGTAAAAAGTAAACATATTTCCGTTTGTTTTCTGACCAAGTCCGGCGTGAGAACTGAGCGTCACCGACAGTGTTTTACCGGTTTTCTTTATTTTCATTGCATTATACAGCCGTTTTCGGCGACATCGAAACGTTTTCGTGTGGGTTGGAGTCTGAGAACAAGTTTCGGTGATCGAATCGTCTTTTTCTTGCAGAATCTCAATGAAAGCCCTGCTTCATTTTCAATGGTCGACCAAAATGTAAATCACAAAAGGAGAGGGAGAGGAGAACACAATTAATTCTGTGAGCAACTAAGCAACTGATAATGAACATTCAAAATCCATTAACCGACTAAAAGTTGACTTCATCTGATTAATTGCTACAAAAAGGAGTTTACGATTGCAAGTCGTTATGGTTGTGGTGCAGTATGACGCAGAAGGCATCCCCGTTATGCCCACCGGACCCATATTTCTGGCCGAGTCCGGTCCTTTGCAATCAAGATCCACAAATGTGATGAATAAGAGAAAGGTTGGCAGGTGTTTTATCTAGTTTTTGCCCATCGTTGGTGTGGCTTTGATTGCTGACTCATTTCTTCCATTCGGGGATTGAACGCTTTAGTTTGTATTGTCTGGGTTTTCGAGAATCAAGTTTCCGACAGGCATCAAAGACTACCGCTCAGAAATGTTTTGGTTATGCAGCGATAGGAATGTTTGTTGTTTTTACGTCAAACATTTTTTTGTTTTGTCCGAAATGAGAAACCAGTCTGAGAAATTTTTATTTCGATAAACCGTTGTGATTAAGCTTTTCTAGTCGGCTAATAATTCATTTTATCAAGTTCCTCAAATGCTTCTGGCGGACCTTCTTCTGTTCATAATTATTTTGACCATGTCTTTGACTAGACTCTATAAATTGGCGCGCGCTAAACAGAAGCTGCAACGGGCAACCGTACATGATGTTGATGAGAAAGATCAGGTACAAACGGTTATTGAGTCGGAAACCGTTCTTTTGTAATGCTTCTGGCCGGACATTTGATTTTTCGGAAGTCGGGAAGGACATCTTGATGCTCCGAGTGAATGATTAGCAAATCACTGTCTGTCTAGGTCGATACCTGGATTCCAAATAAAAGTGCTATGAATCACAAGCCACGTAAAGGGTACCAGGAAGTGGACAAAGGGCCAATAGCAGTTTATAGTATGCACGTTTTTTTTCAGGACCAACTACGACGCTGGGAAGAGTCAGAAACCAACAACACCCACGAACGACAGCATAAAACGCATCAACGCAAGAAAGCGGTTCGATTTCAGGATGGTGATGTCTTCCTATCAGCCTGCACAAGTGGGGACAAATCGGAGGTCGCTGAGTTACTGGCACAAGGCGCTAATATTGACACGGCAACGGTGGATGGGCTGACAGCATTGCATCAGGTGACGGTTGCATGTTTGTTTGTTTTCATGTTTTTGTGTCAGCCGCACTTTCATCACGCTGACTGACTGACACACCCACACGTATTAGGGTTTTTTAGTTCAAAATCGGCTAGTAGCAATTGCTACTAAAACGGTAATTTTTAGTGGCAAATTTTGGAAGGCCGTTTTTTCAGTGTTTTGCTTGTTTTTGAGTCCCGTTAGTCACGTATGATCAGTCGACAACGTCGAGTGCAAGACAGACTAGAACAATGCGCGCTAATTTTTTTTGACTTTGGTCTGGCCACTTATGATTCCGTGCATGTGAGGTTCGTAAGATCCTCTGCTTGGTTGACAAACGAAAGCGAATCACTTCAGTTTTATTTTTGATACTTTAGATGTATGGTATATTTTTTGCTCCTAAACCCTGAAATCTCAGTAGCAAATTGCTACTAAACCTCGATTTTTTAGTTGCAACGGGAAATTTTTGGCAGCAATTTGCTACCGTTTAGTAGCAAAAAACTATGCTGGCGCTACATACAGACGTAAAAATTTAGACCTGATCATGTTAGCTTTAAATGTTTTCGTGATGCTTGCGTTGTGTTCCGTGCACAAATTATGCTCTCCACAATTATTCAGCAGAATAATTCAGAATAGTTGAGCAGAATTTGTTTCCTGTCATTGGCAGCTGTTCCCACATGAAGCGCGGAGTGGCACGTAGCATAATGAAGATTCATCATCTACTGTTTTCAATGCGCCAATGCCCAAGCGTGTGTAACTTAAGCTCTAATCTAATATGACGCAAATAAAGCACAAAACATCACTATTGTTGCATCAGTGACAACTACCGTTGTTGTTTTCGAACTTATTCATCGTTGTTTGCTACTGTCTCGTCTCCCCCAGGCCACAAAGGTTTGCATCTTTGGTGTTGATTACACAGAGGCAGGATACTTGGTTCGATGGCATACTTGGGTTTTGGCTACTATCAGATTACGCTTGCCGCCTGTTGTGTATGTGGGTGACTAGCGAACTGTTTGACTGCTTTGCAGACATTTGGCACAAATTGTGGCTCAAACTTAAGCGCTGATGGGGGAACAACTTCTGTCTCTCTGTATCTGGAACGTGGGTAGGGCTGTTGTTTCTTCACTGCATTTCGCTGGCTTTCTTGCGTCTTGGAAAGTGGTGCGTCACTGCACAGTTTACCTAAGGTGTTAATGGCTGGTTTTTTATGGCAGATGACGCAGAAACCCCAGCGATAAAGCAAGATGATAATGAAGCATCATAAGTTCGCTTGGTTTATCGGGAGGTTTGCCATTTGTTTGATTTGTGAGCTTCGTCATTGTTGCTCCAACACACTACTGTTCCAACATAGTACCAACCAAATTGACCAAATATTTTGGGCGTTCATTTTTTGGTCACGCCTAATAAACGAGCCTCCACAAGCGGCCTAATTTATGCTTTTAGACGTTCAACAGAAAAACGTGAAGTTAAACAGGCATTTCAAAACTGACGACTTCTGCGGGAGTGGGTGACTGTCTGTGCATACAACTAGTTGATGGGTTGGTGATGACTTTTGCAGTGTTATCCCAAGCAAGTATCTATGCAAGCAGCGAGGTTTGGGCTTGCGCGCTCCGTCATTTAGTTGAATGTTTGCCCACGTGAAACACGGCCGATCATCAATAAACGTTGAGGTGGAGTGGAGTTGGTTTTATTCAAAGAGAAGAGAGAACAAGATCGGAGCACCTCAGTGCAAAAAATGAGGACGTTTTCGTGCCGGTGCGCAGGGACGTGACGGCATTGGTTAAAGGTAGATTTTGCTGTCTGTCCCCCCATTTTACTTTGCACCTGTCCTATGCAGAGAAGTGCAGAATGTTAACGAAACCTTTTTCCTCACGAAAGAATGTTGAGTTGGTCTGGTTTCGACTTTCGATCGGGGCTTCTTTTTTCTCAATCGCTAAGGTGCGCAGGCGCTTGTGTGTTCAGCCAGGTGATTGCGCCTCGTTTTCTGGACTGGTTTAGAAAGTGCGCAATAATGTGGTTTCTGTACTTATTTGTTTTATTATAATTGGTGGAGTGTCGGAGTTGTGGAGTTGGGGCGTTCGAAGATTGAGAGGGAAAGTTATTTTTGAAAAAATGTACTGATTATGCGTTTGAGGTTGTCGTGTTGCGTATTTGAATTCTTGGAAACAACCTTAACGTTCTTGGATTGCATTTTTCACATATTGCTAACCTGGCGCGCCTGGATTTGCCCAGCTGTACATCGGTTCTGTTTACGTGAGCAAGATGATGACACCATGATTGGAAACAGTGGTGTCGTTGGGAAATCAAAAAGTCAGGATACCGGATACCCAAAATCAGTGATGTAGTTGGTCCGAGCAAGAAAGCTAGCTAGCTGGAGGGGTCCGGCGCAAGAAAGCTAGCTAGCTAGCAGGGCACCCCGATTTGGGGGGTATTGGTCCAGAAGTCAAAAACAGGGGTATAAAAATTGGTCGAAATTATGTTAGAATAAGCCTTAAAATGCGTATTTTTGTGCACGTGTGAGAAAATTTGAACGAATTTGACCATTTTGGCTATACTGGCAGGCGGAAAAAAACCGGTTTTTTTTCCGGAAAAAAAACCGAAAAAAACCGTTTTTTTTCCGAGACCCGAATACTTTTCCATTTATTTTTCCGTGGGTACCTTTTCGGTTTTTGATCGGAAAAATATCGGTACTTTATTCCAATTTTTCCAAAAAATTGTAATGCAAAACTGATGAGTTTTTCGATTTCAGTGAAAAATTGGCTCGAGCACAAAAATTAACCGGCCCAAAATGGGCCAAAAAGCGTGTAAACCAAGTGTTTTCGACTGACTTCAACACTCTTCAAGAGCACTCTCGTCACTTCGAACAAATTTTGCACTGAAATTGTTATATTTTTCGAAATTACGTTCTTAAGTACTGGAAAAGTATTTGGAAAAAAAACGGTTTTTTTCGGAAAAAAACCGTTTTTTTCCACGAAAAATAAAGAACGGTTCTTTATGACAGTATAATTTTGGCCCATAAAATGGTCATTTTGGCACTAAAATCAACACTTTTTTTACTTGGTGACCGGACCAAGAAAGCTAGCTAGCCAGTTTGGGGGGTATGGGTTTCGGAGCAAGAAAGCTACCTAGCAGTTGGGGCATACCAAACCTAGCAGTTAGCCCCATACCCCCCCCCAACCACATCACTGCCCAAAATTAAAAACCTCGGATTCCAGGGGGGGGGTTGCTCCCTAAAATAAAAAATCTCGGATACCCATCGGGTGTTGTTCAAAAAAGGTGAAAATTGAGTAAAATTGAGTATTGAGAAAATTGAATTAAAAGCAAAGGTCCATAAAATTGAGTAAAATTGGTGTTGGAAGCGCAAAAAATGGTCATTATGGGGGTGATTTTGAGCACTTTGAGGTAAAACCCCTGGACAAAAAGTCAGGATACCGGATACCCTGGGTGAAAAAATCAAGCTACCGTATACTAGGGAGTAACCCCCTCCCCCAGCCCCAACCACACCACTGATTGGAAACGGCCACAAGCTGTTGCTCTCAGGTTCTGTGGCAGCAGTAGCATAGCACTTACTCCTACATGGCAGCAAAGGTTGCGTCATGTCCGTGTGCGTGCAGCGTGTTTAGGGCGCTCCAATTTGTGTAGTTTGACTGAATGTGACCTGCCATGGGTCGAGTGTTTCCGGTTATGGTTTGTTTGAAAATTAAATGACAAAACGGATTTGTCCGGACTTTCGTGGTATTAGTTGTTGTTTATTTGGCAATAATTTCGGTCCATTTGGGACTTGGAAGGAATATCGTAGCGTTTGGCGTGCAGTTGCTAAATAACGCGAAACTTTTCATTCGCCAACTGAACAGAACGCTGCAAAAAAAACTACGATAAGTAAAAGTGCGGGGCAAGATAAGTGATGCGAGACTAAGTCCATTTCGCAGATTGATCGTCTTGCTACGTCCTGTGGCTCTTCCGATCTAATTTTTGTCCAGTTAATAAAGATTAGCAAACATTTGGAGAGGGATGGGCTGTTTGCAGGTGCAGTGCAGGCAGGGTGACTGGACCAGCACCCGGCAACAGTAACTTTCCAACTTGTACATTTTTGGGGTCATGTGGCCATCTGATGCACTCGCACTGATGATGACCTGGTGCGCCGCCCGTCTGCGTAACGCCATCGGGTTGGGGGCGAAAGCGGACGTTTATTCGCTTAGTCGTTTGGTCGCCCAAGACTTTTATTCGCCTGGTCTTTTATTCACGTGGGTGGCGCGATTGCATGTCAGTGGCGTTCATTCGCCTTAGATGTTTATTCGCGCTGGCATGCTTGTGGTGACCTCACAACCCATAACAGTCATGTTGCGACTTCATACATTTGAAGATGTGAGACCAGGTGCTGCTACTTGTTATACTTTTGTCACTTTTTGGGAAACTCATACGCCACAATGTGCAAACAAACAATCCTAATGGCGTGCTTGGCATTATTCGACTGCAAATTGCTCGTGGGACACTGTCCCATGAATGAAACATCAATAAACACGCTCCGATGATTTATGATGCGCTAGACATGTACACTCGCCACGCAGTGCGAATGAGCGCGCGTCACATGCGAATAAACGTCTGTGTGCGAATAAAAGGTGCATGAAATGCGCGAATAAACATCGTATGATTATAAAAGTCAAGTGCGAATAAAAGTCTGGGGCGAATAAACGTCTGACAATCGTTGGGGGGGGGTGTTTGTTTAGCACCGACAATGACAATGCGTTCGTGATTGTTTCGATACCTACAATAGCGAAGCGCCGTGCCACCATGTTTTTACCTTCATTGAATGGCTCGGTTCGGAGTCGGAAGTACTGGCCTTACTTTGCGACTTGTAAATTTTGTGAACGTGAACCGGGTTTTCTACTGATGATCCTTTTGATCTAAACTCGTTGATTGACCTGATGGCCCTGGGCACACGCACACGCAACTCTACTGCGTTTGTCTGTTTGCTGTGTTCTCCAAGTATATCTATGTTTTCGGCCGATTCCTTTGTCTCTCGTCCACAAAAAAATTGTAACTCGACAAAACACATCGGGTAAGTTCGTTGTGAACGAGGTCGTCCAAATATGAGGGCAATATTATAGGTTTGATGAGCGATACGTTGTTGCGCCAAATTAATTCAATTTCGGGGCCTGTTTTCAGTGCGTGTCGGGTTAAGGTACTCTATAATAGGTCCATATTCCCGAACGCGCGATGTTTTGTTAGTTTAGTGTTGGTTGATCTGTTGAAATTTTATGGGGATCAAAGAAAAACTAAATTTCACGGCTGTTTAGAAGTCGTGTACAGGTATTTACGCATCTGATATATATGTGCGTGGAGTTGTCTTTTTTCTCGCGTTTCCGCGTTAAGTAAAGTCATGTTTTATTTGGCACGTTATTCTGATCTGTGTGCTTGCGAAAAGGGACTTCACTTTTGTGAAGTTTGACAGCGCTGCAAAAGGTTGGGCATTGAAATCGCGGTTTTTAACTGCGTCGTGTTTGTCAAAGTCGTTCGACTACATTCATTCATGGATAAAGATCGGCGAACATGCGTGGTGGGTTTTAGTCGATTCTGCGCACGCACTTGTGGTGAACACCTGTGATTTGCAGCATAGACGGGGAAGATTTCATTCATTCGGGTTGTAAATTTACGAAACGATATTTCAGTATATACGTGGTTGGTGAGATGTTTTCAGGAGTTCCAGTTTGGTCTACCGATCTCGCGTTATCACGGCGATTTTTTTCCATGAGCAGAGCACCCCAAACCCGAGCAGACGATCAAAACACATAATTTCGCCTTCCAATATCAAGCAATCTTTCTGATATTGCCTTTCGAACGTGATTAAGTGCGTTGCCTGCGTGATATAATAGTGCCAAACGGCAAGGTCAAAGCCAAACAAAACAATATTATGCACAATGTTGCTGCTCGTACAAACAGCAACAAGTATGGACTTTTGATTATATACACACATGAACACAGGGTTATGAAAGGTTATAGATGTTCGTGACATGGCAAAGTAGCAGTTAGGCAGCCGCAGTATGTGCGTGGATTGACTAAATCACTTCTTGATGCTCATCTGCTCATGCGTACTCCTGTGTATCATCTCTTCTTCAGTGCAAGTAACTTTCGGCAACGAGATTTTCACGTGTGCACACTGTCAGCAGTACTTTAGATAGTGTATGTGTGTATACTGTTGCTGTCCCTGTTTGCGGGGATTTTACAGTAGCTCTTTGATCAGATCTGGACGTTTGGTTAGAAGGGGGAAGTGCGTACGCATCAAGTATTGCTTGATTGCTGCTCTGTCTCGTTGCGGGTTTGTCTACTATTACCATAAGTTGGCGCTGTTGCAAGCAGCGACAGAGGTCTGTTGGTAACTGCGTTATTTCGGAGTACTGCCAGAACTGGTCGTGGTTATATGTCGTCTTCTGTGTCATGCACAGCCGAGTGAATGCGGTACAGTATGCATAGGTCGCAGGAACTTTTTGTGTACTTGAAGCTGGGGGCGGTACCCAACAGCCAAGATACGTACATGGAAAATGTAACATCGTCTGCTGCACCTCGGCTCGTTTGACCGTATAATAACAAACGGTTGATACTGTGTATTCAGTGAGTGGTTTGAACACGCGCAAACTTGCGTTGTGACAACGTTGCTAAATTACACGACCGTGTATTGACGGGGGATTGGATTATATTGTATATCCATGTGGGGTTTGTCGGTGCTGTGATGTTTCAGGGAAGAGTTGGTTATGTGGTCCTCTTTGCAAGTTCAGGCAGGATGTTCGACTCACATAATGTTCTGGTCTGCTTGCTTACTCATCTGTTTTGATTTCAACATAAAATACGAACATTACACATATAAAAACACATAAATGCACGAAAAACGCATAAAAATATTGTTTGCATAGCGAGTAGCTAGCTGTTACGTCCAGCTTTTATGCACAAGTAAAACTGATAAAGTGCCGTACGTACTATCGTTTGTGACGTGTATACATACGTTTGTTATTTGCAAAGTAACAGATTTTCACAATTTGCCAGCTACAGCCAGTGGGCAGTTATGTTAGCTCAGTTCTCCAAAAAGCTAGTAAAACCAGTGGCCTATGACTGTTTTACTACACTTTATGTTTGTACGCAGCTGAACCACCTTTGCGCTGAAAGTTGATGTTGAACAATAAAAATTGAAAGGGAAGGAAGACTTTTGCGGTATTTTTTCTCTCAAAAGGGTAGTTGCTGATTTGAAAATATGTTGCCTATACAAAGTAATGAACATTATTTAATTTGGGCATGATAACAGCAGAAAAAACGGATGAATCTTGGAGCATTCACAAAATCCAATGACAGCAGCAACGAAGTGTTTGAATTGAAATAATGTCAATAAATGCCCACTGTATGTTTTTACAATGCCTAATTTGCAGGCAGTGATCGACGGTCAACTGCCGATGGTGCAATTCCTGGTCTCGCACGGGGCCAATGTGAACGCACAAGACAATGAGGGCTGGACACCACTGCACGCCGCTGCTTGCTGTGACAGACTGGACATTGTGCGATATTTGTTTGATAATGGTTGGTTTATTTGCTATTGTCTGGAAAATTGCAATAAAAAGAGGGAAAATGTCGCAGAATGTGTTCCACCTTCATTATGACCAACGATTATTTGGCGCTCGCTAATTTACTGGGAAGTGGGAAGTACTCCCTTGTATAGTGACCGTAGATGCCAGATATCTATCCTGTTGTCATTATGAAAAAAGAATATGGAATGACCGTTAGCTTGTTGTTAACGATTGTTTTTAACGACATGTAGCTTAATGTCGCATCAATTCTCCAGGTGCCGACCTTCGCATCACCAACAGCGACAAGGAATTGCCCATTGATCTGTGCGAAAAAGACGAACTGCAGAAAGTGTTCATCGATGAGTATACGAAGCAAGGTAGCAGCTAGATTTTGTGCGACTTTGGCTGTGTCCATTTTGAGTTTTTGATCCAGTAGATCACAAGAATTTTTGTGTTGAACTTGAAAGTAGTTAGGATGGGATGATCGTGAGCTTACGCGACATGATGTTATTTTGAACTGCGGACAGAAATCCAATAATGGCGCGGTTACCCCCTGTCTGGTGTTATATATCCTCGTTAGAACTGAGGGTGGCAAGGGCAAGAAAATGTTTTTGCTGTCAGATACAAGAAATGCTTGCGCCTGGTGCTTGCTTTTTTCTCGTTTAAAAGCAAAACATACCAAATGCAGAGTTTCCAGTGGCTGTCCGACATTTCCACGTTGTACCCCCACTTGCAAGAATGCGTTTCCCTGAATTTCCAGATATCAACCCGGACACGTGCCGTCACCACGAAGAAGAGCGCATGTTGGATGACGCCAAGCATTGGCTGTTAACGGGCGTGATCAATGATCAACCACACCACAAGTCGGGCGCCACGGCGTTGCACGTTGCTGCTGCCAAAGGATACATGCGAGTGATGAAGTGCGTCAACGTCACATTAGTATTTATTTTATCTCGGCAAACTGAGAATAGACTGGGCCAGGCCGAGGACTGAATTGGAAAGGCATCATGATCCGGGACAAGAATTAGAGCTTGTATCCGGTTCACACGACAACAATAACTGTGCTCACCCCTTACTTTGTTGGTTTACTTCTTATTCTTTGCCTTCACTTTGTCTATTTATTGGTTGAATTATTCAGTGTTTTGGTCTTCACTCTTGATAACAGATTCTGACTTGATAACAGATTCTGTTCAGTTTCTTGGTGCTTTTGTGCCTCTGCCGAAACATTTCCCTGTCATTCCACCTGATCCGAAAGCTTCCAAAATGTGCCACTGACATCGATTTTGAATCGTGTCGAGTGACAAACAACGAACAATGATGATGATGATGTGATCAAGACAATAACCTGTACAGGAATAGTCGCATCTAAGAATTTGAACAAAACGATTGCATTGTAAAATAATTTGCAGTCTTCTGCTGCAAGCCGGCGCGGACGTGAATGCGCGGGATCGTGACGGCTGGACACCGCTGCACGGCGCGGCACATTGGGGCGAACGGGACACGTGCGAGATATTGGCTGAACATTTGGCTGACTTTGACGCGAAAAGCAATGCGGTCGGTGTTACGGGGTGGATTGGGCGTCGTTTTTTCATTCTATTCTCAAAGATACCGTTCATCTCGCTTGACTCAACTTGACTCGTTGGATAATTCGTTTTATTTTGCTTGCCGTGCTTAATGTGTTGCGAGAAACTGACCTGCATGGTTGGGCTTCAGTGCAATACTGAATGCAATGTGATTTCTGAAGCTGAAACTCGAAATTAAACCGAAAAATAAAATTTAGTCTTTCGTAAATGCTAGGTTCCGGTTCACCATTGGACGAAAATTCTTGATTTCCTTGATTTCTTGAGTTCGGTTGACAACAACGACCATTTTGATCCGATCAGCTGTTCTTAACAAAAATACACGCCTTTTTCACACGTCTCAGGGTCACACGTGTTTCGAGGTGGCTGATGACGATATGCGCGACTATCTGCAATCCTTGAAAACAGAACAAGAACGAATGCGATCCAAAAAGTCGCGCGGCAGATCACCCGTCAGCAGCGAGGCATCGACATCAAAGAGAAGGTTTTGGGGCAGTGTCTTTCATTTTTTATTTTTTCATGGAGAAAATAAACCGAGTGCAGAGTCACTCATACTGGTACATACCGTACTGAGTGCTAAGTAACTCGAATATTATATTCTCCGCGTTATACACCCAACAATCCCATATTTGTGTGTTGTTGGATCACCTCTGCCGGAGTACACGCATATTTTATCTGGAGCATGTTATAAAAGTAATTATAAAACATAAAATAAAAGGAAACCCACGATTTTTCAGCAGTCGTCAATCGTCACGTGAGCGGCACACACATCACGCGCACATGATGAGCACAGAGGAGAAGCACAATGTTACCAAAGTGGATGAAACATTAGAACGTCAAGTGCGTTGTTCTTGTGTGTGTGTGTTTATAGATCTTTGATGTCAAAAATATCAAATTGATCGCAGGACCTCCTAACGGCGGCCTCGTGTCTGGCGTCAGATAGCAGCTCAACGAACACCACCACAACAACGGCCAGCAGCTCAAATGAAACATTAGTATCGCGAGTGGAGCCAACACCGCTGGCTGGCGTACTAAAACGGACCGTCAATGACAACATCGCTAATGTTAGTTGTTTTCTTGTATTTGCTTGTTTGTATTTACTTGACATAACGAAGGCTGCACTGTGAAGTGAAGCCCATTGCATTGAGCTATCTTCTTGTGGCCGCAGGCCAGGCCCACAATCTGGTCATCGGTGTTGTTGAATATTATCTCTTTAGCCCTGCCGATGTCTACATGAAGCGGGAAAACTTACTGTTACTACATCATAGCGATAACTGGATGTTGCTAGTTGCTGTTTTGTGAACAAATAGTCTCTTCAATAACAGGTACTGATCATGGACACCCCGACTTCGCCGTCTAAACAGCCCCGTGCCGGCACTCCACAACCGGCCAACAAAAGTGCGCCCAAATCCGTGATGGAACCACTGACGAGAAGCAAATACGGAACCAAGGTGAGTCCGCAATATTTGTTTGTAATAAACAGCTGAAATGTCGTGTGCTACACTTGAGACCGGCAAGAAGCGTTTTCACAAAAGTCAATGACAATAGCTGATCCATAAACGTTTTTTTCAATGCTGTTTGCGTTATAAGGCTTCAATCGACAGTCATTCTACGCAGTTCGCATCACAGTCACAGCGTGGAGTCCGTTCACCCAATTTTAACTGTTGCAAAGTTGTAATGGATGATGATGATGAAGTTGTAATGGAATGAAATCAGTCACTACTCCAAGATACTGTAGGGTTTTTACGAAGTCAGTTCCTGGATAAAATCAGCTCAGGCTCCGCACCTTTGCTTCACAAATGCCAATAATTATCCAAAAACAACCAATGTTTCTCAGGTGCCAGCCCCAATTGTGATCCCGGCAACCCCACCCGCGGACCAGCCCCCTTCGGCCAGCCCGAGGGAGTCACGAAGACTCGACAGAACCGAACTGGCTAGTGCATCAGCGGCGTCAATGTTGGAAAGCCCTCGATTAATGTGAGTGGATGATTCATGATTGATTTGTTCATGTTGTTGTTTCATAGACGAGGTGCAAATGAATGAAGCTCAGTGAAGTGATGAAACTGTGCGAAGTTTGATGAAGTTATTCGGGATTACATTCTACGCTCTGCCTGCATCTGGGTAAGCAAATTATGCGAACCCTGCCTGTTGGGGCTCTGAAGCTGTCACAGTTCTATCATGGTCAGTGAGTTTTGTGAGTTTGCCTTGGTAATATTTTGCTGAACCTTGCATTGTTATCTTGTTTGACAATTGTTGAATTGAATGATTTTGTGGCCGGCCAGCACGGCAGTTGGTTATCTTTGTTGATTTGTGATAATCTGCTTACTTTGACAACGCGGTTGTAAAGGCCCTGCATGCTTGGTTATTCTCCATTTTTTTATCAATTTGAAACGCAGGTACAAGCATGATTGGGCATGTATTACTCTTAGCAAAGTATCACGATGGCATAATAATGATATCGACCCCCAATGTTTCCCAAAGTGGTGCCGCCAGCAGCCCGCCGGTGCAGTCTCCGCCACCGCAACCCCCGACTCCGACGAGGCGACGCGACCCAACACCGAATCCGTACATCCGCAATGCTACGGCCGTGGACACGGCAACCAAGGCCACGTGCGTTTGCAATCGACGATTTTGCTGTGTTCAGTGTGCCACTACCTGCCCGTCCTCCCCGCAACATCCTGTTTTCTCCTCTGCCTTCGCTTTGCGGTTGTCTGATGTTTCACTTGCCGTCGTACTGCGTCCCGTGTGCTTGGAGATGTGATGTGGAAGAACTGAGTCCAGCATCCTATGGCTTTCAAGTTTCACCTATCGGGCACACTCTGGCTGGATGAGGTTTCACATGATTTCGCACATACGCGCGTGCCTGCATCGCACTGTCGTCTCGTCAATTGTTGTTTGTATGCTTGTCGCATGCACATTATTCCTTTGTAATTTCATTTCATCTAGTTAGCATTAGCAAGTTATTTCGTGTCTGTGTGCACTCGTGCTTTGATAAAAAAAACCGTGTTTAGTCAGCTTATTAGTTCCAGTTCAATACCAGTTTATGTATTTGCAGACCATTCACCCCGCCACAAAATCGTGATGAGGCTGAAGCGGAACGAAGGGCCAAGTCGAAACGCGAGCGCGCCTCACGCAGATCCACACAGGTTTTGAGGGAGGGCGCAATGCATCTCATGACTGATGAGGACCCGGATGCATTGTGACATATATAGTCTCGTGAAAGGGTCCGAAACTATATATGCAGCTTTACACTACTCTATTATTATAAAAATTGCTAAATAAAACACTGCTATACACTCCTTTGATTCAGTTTTTTTGACCTCTAACTACAAAAGCTACTGAACGACGTGTTTCTTGCGTGCAGTCTTGTGTGGTATGCAAAACATTTGCTGTGGCACTTTACCACGTGTTCCATTGGCAAAATTTTGACTCCACAGACATCTAGAATCCCAGTTGGACATAAAACACTGCTAAGAGTTACTAAAGTTGCAATTTATTTGGAAAATTATTTACTGAAAAAGCGTTTTTTCGTAAAATACGTTTTTCCCCGTTTTTTTCGGGTCGGTCGCCTTTTCAAATGGGCTACATTTGGGCAAAATATGGTCTAAAATGGCTTCATGAGGAAAAGCCACGCTGGACAAGTGTACCAAAAACACATAAAAACCGTGTCTTTGCCCGATTTGAGAAGCTGACCTCGTGACCTTCCAAGTTTGTTTTTTTTGGAATGACCGGAAAATATCGGTTCGTTATTTTGGCCTCTGGAAAAAATGTTTTTTCTGCAACTACAGTGTACTGCCTGTGCGAGCTGTTATCGTACCGTGCATGACGTGCACTCGCTGTTATTCTAGTTTCTTTAACTACAGCTGCACCAAAGAAACCCTCCTTTCGCAGGGCGTCTCACTCGACCAGCTGCGTGCGGCACAGGACCTCGACCCGATCGGTAGCAGTCCGGGCAGTAGTCGAAAGTCGTCCACGTCTAGCGAGGCCCAACCCCCACCCCCTTCTAGTTCAGGGGTCGCCCCTGCCGTCAGTTCGACGATTGACAGACGGCATCCGGCCGACCCTGCCCCGACCACCAGTGGAGGTGCCCCTCCTATATTGAATGTGAGCGCGTCATTCAAAGTGCCACCCAGTCCCGTGACGCCGTGGAAAAGTCGAGCACTTGAGAATAAGGTGAGGTCATTTATTTTTGAACAGATTTTGGGTGACTTTTGTCAATAAATTGAATCTACATAGGTGCTGGGTGTTTTGATAAAATTTTCCATCGTTGGTGATAAGGTGCATTGGTCTGTACAAAACAGCCATGAATGTTTTGCCAAGTGCAGAAATGGATTGTTCAATTCGCAAACATTTGATTACAAATATGGGTAGGTCCATGAATAACTAAATGTTCCGCAATCCATGCAAGTGAATATTCAGTAAAAAATTATGCACTGACACTATCGTAGTCACCACCAAGAGAAAAATCATCATATTGGAATGGCAAACTATGTAGAAGAGGATTTCTTGTTGTCGGCCATCGTCCAAATTATTCGAATGACGACATCGCTCCTCATTGTGTCAAGTTACATAATTGTTCGTGAACGTATCAGTTAGGCAGACTGTTCAAATAACCGGAGTCTTCCGGCTACAGCCCCCCCCTCCCCGAATAGAGAGCACCGTTGCGGTCTATTCGAAAAACGTTTCAAATAGAGCCCACGGGGATCTATTTGGGACTTTTTCGTCCGAGCACAAAGATGATAGTGAAAAAGTACCGTTGAAAAACGGAAGAAAACAGGTAATTTACATGAGAGATGTGTCCGTTTGATCGCAGTTTGTGTCATAATTGCACATAGAACTAAAATACTATCCTTTTCAAGTGTTCTTGCGACATAAGGATATCTTGCAATTTGGGTTCAACGTCCTTTGCAAAGTTCAAAAATTTTACATGGGGCTCAATTCAGAAGACGGTTATTTGGAAATAAAAATAAATTTCAAAATCCAATTTCCCACATACTACCGAATAGGGCCCGAGAGGCTGTTATCGGAAACCTCCGGTACACTGATTTCTACAAATTTCCAGACCCCAACCGACAGTACTGATAGTGCCGAGTCAACGACGAAATCACCAACCAGTGCGCAGATCTGGTCGGATGCACCGGTGTCCGCGTTGAGTCAAAAGGTACGGATAGACAGCAGAAGCCAAGGTGTACCATCAATCATTCGCATGGATGAGGCTTCTTGTTTTGACCGGGTCAAGCTTGGAGATCTATGGCTGGCTTTGAAAAAAGCGAAATGCCTTTAGAATCGGCGCTGATTTTCGATCAGGCGGGTCTCTGTTGTTCAGCTGAAAACGTGACCGTGAAACCGCGTCACGTGTGACATGATTTAGAATTGGATTTTAGATTTTGAGTAAAGTCGATTTCGCTAATATTCAGTGCCATTCTTCAACCGAGATCGATTACCACTGTGCTTTGTTCAGGTGGAGCAAGTGCTTGGTTCACCGACGGTAACGCACGACCTGAACGACATCGACAACAACAACACTGAAGTGCAACAACAACAACACACAACAACAACGTCGATGCAACAACAACAACACACAACAACAACGTCGATGCAACAACAACAGTCGAGTACGACCATTACGACTGCCGATGGTGACAATGCACATAATATGGTCATCACGCCCACACAGCGGGATGTGGATGATCCTTTGGTGGGTTAAGCTTGATGATCGACACCGTCTTGACTGAGTCACTTGACGTTTTTGTGATTGGAACCATTGAAGATTCGTTGGTGACACCAATACTGAGTAGTTTGAAAATAGCTGTTCACTGGTTGTTTGCTGTTTGGAAATTAAGAAAAACAACAATACGTTGCTCGAAACCTGTGGCATCCGTATATCTCGAAGTAGCCTCTTGCCAAAAGTCACGGCCAAATGTTTCAGTCGCCAACGCACATGCCCACACCACCGAATGACACGCCATCGGCCAGGGATCTGAGACGTCGACCGCGATCGAATCTAATCAATCGGAAACTCATCAACAATGAGCACAATGATTGTGATGTGAGTTGGCCGTGTGCCCGATGTTTCACAGCAGTGAATATTTTTGGGGGCCATTTCAATTTTCGGAGCTTGCCGGTTGTATGTTGCCCTTTGTAGTTGCTGCGCTGAACTGCTCCACATTTTGCGGGATTTACAAATGAAATTCCAACCAGTGGTGTAGCTACCCAGGCGGGGCGGCAACCTACTGAACCACGAAAAATGTGGGGCGGCAACGTACCTACTGTATCGGTCGAGCTAGGGGGAACAAAATTTTTTAGTTTGAAATATTGATGAAAGTGTACTCTCATACGCTCGTTTCGCGCGTAGCGCGCCATTTTTCGCCCATTTGGAGTGAAAAATACCAATTTTATACCGTTTTGAGCCAAAAATCGCTACTTACTGTACTAGCCGGGGGGCGGCGACCTACCTACTGTAGCTAGGGGTTCTCACCCACCCCCCGCCCCGAGCTGCGCCAGTCATTCCAACCGTTTCAACCACTTAGACGTAGTCATCTTTCCGTTGCAGACCTCGGTATTCGAGTCGTCTTCCCCACGTGCGCCCCTCACCAACGCACGTACGGCGACGGTGCATCCAAACACATCCATACCGACCAGGACAACTACCGCTACAACGACATCTGGCCGCCAGGTGCAGGTATGTGGCTGAGAAATGGATTTTGTGGTGTTTGATTATTTTAAACATTTCGGATGAAAAAATATTGGATTGAGTTTTTTTTGTTTCGGTTTGAACGGACCTTTCTGAAGACGGCGCAAGATCCTGTTTGATCGTCTGAAACTTTTTTGCCATGAACCTTAGGTCTTCGACCGTTTTCTGGAAAAGTTGTGTGTCTGTGTGTCACTTAAAATGAGGTGCACTTGGATTACATACGAAAACGTACTTGGTTACTACATGTGATATGTCGTTGATTCAGTGCTTTGCTGAGCAAGCAGTGTACGCTGTATGGTACAGATGACAGATGCTAACAAACAACAACACGCGCGATATAATGTGTGCACCCAAGTGTGGACACAAACCAGAAAGTTACCGTACGTACGCAGAGCGTTCTTTGTGAGTCATTCAGGCTTGTGGATTGAAATTGAAATCTGGCGTGGTTCGGCCTTGTGACATTGATTATGAATTCTGTCTAGGATGCTTTGATTTATTGTTGATATTCTTATATCTGGCTTCGATTTCCATTGATTCGATTTATTGATCGATTCTCTTGACCGAATTGCTGATTCAGTTTGCCAATAAGCTGTGTGACGAATACAATTGAAATGAGAATGGCTGACTGGAAAACAAGATTTCTTATTTATGTGAGGAAAACCATGGATTATTGTATTATTCATTCCACCATTTTTTGAAGAGTCACTGCTGCTTGCTGTTCTAAACTATCGCAGTGTGTTCCTCAACGTTACTTTGTATCGTTTTTAGTCAATTCCCCGGGGTCATATTTTCGTAAGAAGCATACTTTTTATGCAAGAATTTTCATGCGGCCACGTATATAGCAAGCAACATCCAAACCAGTTTTGTATGACCATTAGCCATTTTGGTGTTTGTTGGGAATGATTGTCATTCTTCGTTGGAAAAAAAATGCCCGTTCCCATCACATTATACGGGCGGGCGGTTGTTTTGCTTTGTTTCCCCTTTTATGACTACTTTTTCATCACCGACGCATTTTTTGTTCAAATTGTGATTTTGATCACTTTGCCGTTTTAGCGGTTCTTTCTTACAACAGCTAATGCATGTTGGTTAGAACCGTCACCGAACTTCAACGTGTTTTCCTTTTTCGAACAGGAATATTCAATTTGCCGAAATATGCAAGCTGTCAGTCAGTCTGGTGTGCATATGATCAATGTGTGGCCTTGAGAACCGCAGCTTGTCAGCCTGCCGCCTGCCTGTGGGTGTGGGTGCTACGCATTTTCGGTCCGCTCCACACCAGCCGATGCCCCGCTATGTTCTCTATTTTAACGCTTACCGGTTGTTGTGATTTGATTTTGGCTTCTCTCTTCACTGCATCCTGTTCGGTACTTCATTATTGGGCTGGGCTTACATTCATGTTGTCAATGCACATGGTCAACCTTTGTCGTCAACCTGGCCCTTATGCCGTGTGTGTAAGTATTTCTCACGCTCATCCAGGGCTGCTTGAGTTGAAGGCCAGAGTTGACGATTTGCGTTGACTATTTAGTAATTAGGCCCTTTATTGGTTAGCGTTCAGTGAGATTTTCGAATGTGTACGTATACGTAATGTAAAAATCAAGTCAGCTGATAACTGCGAATGTGAAAAAGATGGTGTCGTCATCAGATGATGATTACGAAGAGATTCTTGAGAATTGGTCGTTAGTATTTTGTTGCATAATTGAAGAAGAGGTTTATTCTGCGCAGAGCTTCATCTGAACTCCTCGACAAGTAATAGTTGGCATTGCTAACTACAAGCTGGAACTGTTTCGTACAAAGGTCAGGATTGTCCCAGCATCGAAAAAAACATCTCCTGACGTTTCATTCTAGAACTCCATTCCCATGATGTTTCTGATATCATTGTGATTGACAACTGCCACCTGCCAGTGCGAAATTCTTGTGACAATTTCAAAATTGTTACTGTCCACAATTTTTTGTTATCGTTGTGTTTATTTTTTGGCGCGCACAAAACCGCGCGCAGTCAAGTACCGTTAAACAAAACGTTCAACTCATCTCTCATCTGCTTGTCTTTTCAATTTCTCGTTTTGTTTGTTTGTATATGCATGCCGTTGTCGCCTTTCGCTGGTTTTCGTACGTGACATTGCAAATTGAATGACAATAGAATATGATTGGAAATTTCTATCGCGCTCAGTCAAAAGGCATATCCACCTGGCGTGATTTTAAGAACAGGTGCACGTTCTTCTATACATATATGTATATTCAACTTGTCTGTTTTCGAAGTTTTACATCAGAATATTTTGGTTCCAAAAAGACCTTTGAAAATGATTTCAAAAATCAGAGACGCGGAAATTGTTGTGAACTTTATGATTAGGTGATAAAGGACAGGTGCGGAAAGGTTTTATTTGCGGCGTTCCTTATTTATCTAGGATAAAATACGATCATAATGTTCCAAGATGCACATAAAATTTGCGAGTTCTTTGAATATCCGCTGATTTTCGTTTACGTCAATGAAATTGATTCTCTTGTCCTTAATACTATTCAGTGCCTATATACATAGTAGCTATTATGATGGATAGTTCTGATGTGATGGAGACAAATCTGTTCCGAAAACGGAACAGACAACCCATAATTTTTGAAATAAAAATTTCAGGCGTTCGTTTGCACGGAATTAGAATCTAAAATTATTTATCAAACCGCATTTGATGCATGTCCGGTAGTTGTAAGAAAAGATCGATTATTGAATGAGTTTTTCCATTCCTCTAATTCGTATCACTCTCATTCTGATGTTTCTGAAATTCTGAATATCCTAATTTATAATTCGTAATCTGTGTCTACTTTTATCTGGTGAAATCTCACGGATTTCAATAATTTTAGATTTTGGGTCTCAATTTAGTGAAGAAAATGTTCCCCACGTTGTGGGACAGAAAAGTTTAGGTGTGGCTTTTTCACAACCTTTTTTGAAATAAAATAGAAAATGGAATAAAAATATAATCTCGTTCCAAATTTATTGTCGCAGATTAATCTACATTTCAAGTCAAGTGGCACAAAAAGTCAACAGCATCAACAGCCGGTGCAACTCCAGGGTTGGACGTCCTTCCCCTTCTTTGCCCCCATCTGCCCTCTGGCTTTGACCTTGGCTCTCTCTCTGTTGGTTGGGTGGTTGTGCTTTGTTCCCTCCAATCTAATTCAATAAAGCTCAGTGGATTTCGCGATTTTCGCCATGTATGCATTGTGCATGTTGTATTCATGAAACCTCAAAGATGAAATGGTGTGGGTACGGCCCTGTTGTTGATATGCAATGATCACCTATATATTAGAGAATGTATTGTTGTTGGTGACATAGGACATTTTGTTTGTGCGCGTTTGATTTGTCCCGTTTGAGGTTTCATATACGCTTCTATAAAACTCTATGTCTACCAACAGAGTTTGAATTTATATTTTTCGGCAGACGCATGCCAACCAAGTTGTCCTGATGTCCCCTTTTCCGTAAACAGAATTTCTGCGTCGTTTTTTGTTCACAAATTGAGCTAATTTAGAACTGATTTGGTTGTATGGATACAAGTGACCATTGTGAAGTTATACTTGTGCTGGTTTTCCAATTGTGGTATGTAGCCCAGCCAGTCGTAGGGTACATAAAGGCAAACCACACCAACACGAGCCCGATTTCGAAGGTGGTGTGCATTCAAAACGGGTAGAAAGAGAAAATCATCATCCTCCAGTTTGTATTCTTCAACGTGTCACATTTCCCAAATCTGCAGCCACGTCAGAATGTTTCACAATTCTGCCAGCTGCGAAATCGACCTCGTGTTGATGTAGGTTGCCTATACCTATATAATTCGCATACATGTTTTGCGAAGAATTTTGTTCAATTACTGAACAAGCGAGGAAAGGCATACGCTTGCATTTCGTAACTCCCTAGCCCTAACCATTGAAGTACCTAAATTTTTCGAAGTGTAATTCAGGAGATTTCTTCCTTCACCTACACACACGTGACGCGCAAAATGCAGACAATTACCAGTGCGAAGGAAACTAGTTTTTTCGTCTCTCACAGATTTAAAGCACATTATATACGCACGTGCTTTGCTTCACTTGAGCGCCTTCAAGCCAACGCCCACGGATGTTTCGCAAAGCTTATATAAAAGATCAGCTGAATTGACTGACCTAGTCAACCACACACATGTAGTTCAACCGGTTTTGCCCGATCAGTTGGCGTTTAGGATTGTCTGGTCTTGGTGCTGCCTGTCGGTATCTTTTTGTGGTATACCTATATTTGTCCAGCATTTTGTTTGGTCTCTTTGCTACTCATTCGTTTTACATTAGCTTAGCTGCAATTCCAGAGTCAATTTCAACTAAAAACGGGATAATCCCTCCCGGGAAACTGTTACATTACGGTGGACCCAAAAATAAGGCTCTAATCGATTGTCATGCATTCGTCGCTTCGAAAGTTCGGCGTCGATTTGGTGAACGTGGCAACAACTTCCAGGCCACCCTGTAACATCGGTAGCGTCAATAAACGCCCAGCACCAAATAATAACCCCAATCAATTATGTCGCAGTCGATCTGTTGGTGGTCTGGGACCGGACGCTTACGAAAGTGTCCCCACACCGATGATCACGTGTATCCTTGATCAGGCAGGCAACACCTACGCAAATCTGGATGCATACATGGCCGGTCGGCCTTATACGATCCAACCGAAACGCCCACGCGCTAACAGTGCGCATGTATTGCAGAAAGCTCAGGTGGTTTAGTCAAGGCAAGCTTTATTTCGCGTATCGCAGGATAATTTTGAAGTGATGGGATTTGTGAGCTGAATTTTGAATGGCTGATGGTTGATGGGAACAGTGCCAGTGGTATCCGCAAGCCGTTGCAAGGAACGAGACGGAAGTCTTGCATGGAATGACAGAAATTCGCAGCCATAACAAATTAAAGCAAAAGTTCGGGTGTGATAACAGTACGCGTATGATAAAGCAAGCAAGTTGTCGAATACCCAGCATATGTACATACATTACGTGAAGACGTTTGAATCTTCACGGTTGAGCTGATTTTATGCATCTGTGTGCGATAATGTGGTATGAAGATAGTTAGTTATGTCCATGTCTGTTGCACTTGTGCTGCATTAAATCCAAAACTAATGACTGATCTATAGTTTATGGTGGCCCATCCGCGTATAACGAATCGTAAACTGTAACAATTGCAAAGATTGTAATGTCTGAAACTTTATAAATCCGCTATTAAAATGACCAGTAACGTTGGTTTAGGTTACAGTTTATTTGGTTTGATGTTATTAACTGCGCATGTATGGTACACATGCGACTGTTTTAGGATTATGGGTTGCGGCTTTCGGTTAAGTGCACCGTTGTTGGGGGACAATTATTTATAAATCTAGGTGGCCACTCCATGCCATTTGTGCACATGCATGTTTTGCCTGCTTGACTGACCACGGTTGCTATTTTTGATGTCATAGTACATCTTCCCAACCTATACACACTGTAGTATATACTGCAGGTATACTGTATACTTGAAATGAAACTTTACTTCAGCTGGTCTGAATCAATCGTCATAAGTTCTGTCCTCGTGTGTGTACACCTATACATGCATTTGTATAAAACTATGACGTTAAGATCACAATCATGTTCAGTCGGTGATAGTTACTAGAACATCCAAGTTGGTCATCTGTGGAGAATTATATCTTTGTTCTTTTGAAGTCGTATACGCGCAACACCGAACGGATCATGCATATACAGTACGTAGTACTTTCCTTGTTTTTCTAAAACGCCGCAAGTGCGCTCTTGATTTGATACGAAAAGACATTTCCGACATCATGGTTTGACAATGTCGTAATCACTTAATAGTGTAGACGTGCCGGGTCATAAGTTCGGAAACTGGACATTTTTTGATTTTCAATTCCGACATGTGGTTTATTATGATATTGTTCGCTACCTGACAAGGTGTTATAGTTGGTTGCGACATTTGCATCTACTGCTGATATGATGCTGAATAAGTATTTCACATTATGCGCGTACATTGTGCTACATATAATTGATGAAGAAAGTTTCTTTTATAAAGATACACTTGGTCAGGTAGACGTGCGCCACTTTCACTTATTTGTGTCAGCAACTATTTTTTAAATCCAGATTGGAACATCCATATTTATCGGCGGTTCTCAAGCGGTCGTTCGATGTTATTTCTTGTTTGTATAGAGTAATCACTAATCAGTCTATTCTGTTAGTGCGTCGTTTTCTTGTGGTAGTATTTGTTTGCTGTCCGTAAAATGCGACTGCGCTAATAACAAATTGCTACAGTATGTATATAATGTTTCTATAGATGTCTTTTTCAAAATTACTGACTTCAAATGTGTGTTCAGGTGTGTCCTTTAACTGATTAATCTAAGCGAATTTAAAAGTCATCCCAAAATGCCCGTGAAGCATCCAAGTGTGTTGTCCTTTGCGCATCCCGATATTCTCGCAATGAACGACCGTCAAGTGCCGAAAAGACAATCGCAACAGCGCTTCCCTGCGAAAATACAGGCCTCACCGCCTCAAACCGGGTCCACTGAGAAAAAGTGTAAAGTTGGTGTCCATTCCAAAGTCATACGGAAATTGGTGTGTGACTTGTGGGAAAACGTGATTTTGGTGTTGTGTTGCGTCTGTGATGGTAAATTGTTTTCTCTAGCTAATTTGTATTCTGTGAATTGTTGAACAGCGAATGAGACACCCGCCCGACTCCAAGATCGGAAGAACGGTTTTTGAACATGCAAAGTGTGATGAAGCGAAATATAAGCTTATCGCCTGTGGTTCACACAGCTTTACTGCCGTGTTTTTGGGCCCTGTTTTGCTGCAAGAACTTGGTTTCTTCCTTCTGCGGGTCTAACTGCCTGTCGTGCAAGTAACGAGCAAACATGTGTAGCACTTGCTAACTTGAAGCGTTGTGTGGCAGTTAGGTGAATTGTTGCGCACATGGCGCCAGGCGCATCGGCGTGAACACGTGTTCAGGCCATCTTGCGAAAAACCGCTCAAACTGAAATTGCGACTGCACTGACTTTGCAACTGAACTCGGGCCGTTTGTTCATCGAGTACATACACGTCCATACGGCATGTGTACCTTTGGGATGTACCAGTGTTCGCTCGCATTACGTCGACCGAGCACGTCACCAGCTTATGGTGCAATGAACACTGCATACATCGTAGGTGAGCTTTCTGTAAAACGAAACCCTCCCCCCGCCGTGCTGGACTTTGAAATATGTGCGATGTTTATCGTATACATGTAACAGTTTTATTTTTTGTTGATCTTGACAACTCACAGGCCCCGTCGTCGGCTGGTTTAGACAGAGTTACTGACAGCAGGCTATCACAGTATGGATACAAACCGCGTTTAGAAAAGCATCACTTACTGACGTGTGTTTTGTAACATGCAAGCTGCATGAAACCGGTGGTAAAGCCCACAAGATCAAAATGTAACATGAGTTGCGTTTGTATTTTTGCGTCCCCGACCCACACCAAAAAGTGTGCTGATTTATGGAATTGAGTGTATTTGACGTGTACAGTGACCACAGAATCATACGATTGTCGTTGGTGCGTTGATTGGGTGATGTTTCATGCTTGAATGCTGGCTCCTTCATTGAAGCTAGTAGTTGCCTTTTATCAGCGTGTGTGAGATATTTTGTCATGGTCGGTGCCAGCTTGGCTCCATTTGGACCGCTATGCCATCGTCAAACTTGGATGACCTGTGTTGTCTTCAGTGGTGTCGTAGGGATGGATGGTGGGAACCCCGTCAGTATCCTGTGTCTGGTATCTTGATTTTTTCACTCAGGGGTATCCGATATCCTGACTTTTCGTCCAGTCGTATTCGACCCTAAAATTCTTCCGAAAACCGTAAAAGGCGACAATTTTTTGCTCTTCCGACAACGATTTTGTTCAATTTTCCTCTGACAAATTTACCTTTTTTAATATCCCCCTGGGTACCGAGATTTATTTGTTTTGAGTATCCGGTATCCGAAAGTTTTGGATTTTGGTATCCGGTATCCTGAATTTATCATTTCCGAACGACGCCACTGCTTGTCTTGGTCACGTGACTTCCTGTTAGTCTTGGGTGGATGTCCCTAATTTTGGGTTGGCAGATGTCTCCCGAGATACATATCCGATCCGATCACCAAGTTTGATCCAATATCCGAAGCATTGCGCAATCACCCCCTTTTCATCTTGCAGAGTCTGTCCGGCTACGCGAATCGTTACGGTGGCAGCGGCGGTGGCGGTTGTGTGTCTTCATCGGACGCAACCTCGAACGGTGCCACGTCATCGTCGGGATACCTGACGAACGCCAGTGGCACCGCCGGCTCGTCACGTGTGCCGTCAACCAACAGTGTCAACGCGCAACAACACACGGCTGCGACGACGTTGGATTATAAAGCTGTGAGTTGACATGGTCCATTATTATGCCGTCATAGGGATTAATGTGAATGTATCGGTATTTGAATTGGACATTCCATTTGGTCGTTATGTGCCAGTGCTGTTGATGACTGAACTGTATGAGTGAATGGTCACTATTTGTGTAGAAGGTGGACTGGCAGCAATGGGAACTGTGTGTGATTGACAGACAACCGTGACGCGTTACGTCAGTCAGTGTTAGAATCAGTGTAGTTCCTGGAGGGGAGCGGGCAATTCATTCCCCGGCTCTGGTTCCGTTACTCCTTTGTTCTCCACAGGGTGCATTGAATTCCCAATTTTTTGGCTGAAACAGGCATCTTTAAGCCTGAAATGGGTATTTTTAGGCCTAAAATGAGTCAATATGTCGAAAATCGCAGAATAGGCCGTTTTCTCTATAGGTTTTTTCCGAAAAGGGCAAAAGTAAGCAAATTTCCCCCTCTTAAATGACTTAGTTTCGAAAGTGGATCTCCTCTTGCCCCCTTGAGGGGTACATTTAATTCCGCTTCAGAAATACTGAGGCCACTGAGGGTACACTTAATTCCCCGCCGGACCAGGAACTACACTGCTAAGGCAGGGTCGATACCGGTACGGTACTAACTTTTTTGGTTTTAGAATATTTTGAGTTTTCTCGGAACTGATAAGCGACAAATTATGACACGATTGACCTTCATTTATCTCTGACGAAACGTTTTTCATGCACACGTGGGTAAGATTGGGCCGTATTAACCTTGAAGTCAAATCCACTGGCACGGACTCGGCATGGGCATGGGTAAATTTGGTTCAGCTGTGTTTTGCGACAGAGGTGGTGGCGCACTGATTTCGACCAGCGTAAAGTTTGTGCATTTGGTGAAGGGAGAGCCAAGTCCGTGCCAGTCACGCACGCACACACGTACATTTAATCATCTTTCAAGCAAATTTTCAAACGCAATCGAAATCGATTTTTAGTTATACGAACGTGAGCTGAGCAACAACGAATCGTTACGGCAGAAAATCGAGGACCTGGAAACTCAGTTACGACGCTCGCGCATTGATGACCCTGTACAGGTGGGTGGGGGATGATTTGTTGGTTATATACTACCTGTGAGACATCAGCTGGCTAACTGTCGGTCTGTTCGTTTGCGGCTGGTTAATGTTTCACCGCACATGCAGCTTTTGGCTATTTATTGATAAAGAAATGTCAAGCCGCTTTTTCAGAATGGCGTGGTGAGCAGTAACGGTCTGATTCACAAATCTTCGGATTTTGACACCGGAGAACGCAGAAAGTTCGAACGAAGGATAGCTGAATTGGAGGAACAAGTGAATGTAAGTCTGTGAAACATTAAAAGTAGCTATTGCAGTTTGTCTGCGCTCATGATTTAGTTTTGCTATTTTGTTATTTTTGTTTGTTTAGTTAGCAAAGAAAAATGACTAGACCACTGGCGGGATGGCTAACGGGCTGGGTAAGCTTCCGTGCGGCGTCCTATGGCGATATTACTGTGTATTTGTTCTGGGCCCTTTGTATTTGCCAAATTAACTATGGATTGGATTGCCCAGAGTGGGCGTTTAGACAGCTCGCACCGTAGATGATTTTGTTGGGTTTGCGATTTGGTTAGCTACATATTTAGTTCTGTTGCGGTTGCGGGAGGCTTACCTGGCTGACTTTGGTTGAGTGGGGTTGTGTTTCATTTTTTTAGGTTTCATGGTTTCTTTTAATTTCAATTCAAGCACCAGACGGAAACTGTCACGGAATCGGTGCGTTTGCGCAGCGAAAATGCAGCTCTGGTCAGGGTGCTGTCCAAATTGGCTCAACGCACAAATGTCGTATCACCCCAGCCAAAATAGAGCACAACTATTGTGTTTACGAGTAAGAATTGAGCAATTTACGTTGAGTGCAATCCCCATCCGATCCGCAGTGTTTGTTACCTGGGAATTTTGCCTGTTTTTTTGCTGTGCGTGTTTACAATTTTGTTTTGCGCTACTAATTCTTGTTGTTTTTGTTCAAGCTGCGGTGCCTTGGTGTGCCATAAAAATCTAAGGAGCCTAACGAATGACTATTCGACAATGTTGCCATGAAGACCGGATTTCAAAGCGCCCCACATGTAGCCTAACACCAGCCATGCGTAGAAAATTACATGTCCACAAGTATTTGTTAAATTGAGTGATCCAACTTCTTACTTCTTCTATTTCAGGTTGTGGATCAATTGCGAGCCGATAACAAGCGGTTAAAAGACGAAAATGGCGCACTGATTCGGGTTATTTCTAAATTATCGAAATGAAAAATACAAACATTAATAATATCATATTATCAGTTAAATTATGAATTATGTTTTTGTTTGGTTTCGTGCTGACGTGACTGCTTGTGCTTGTATTATACTTGTTTGTTTCATGTGTCTTCTTCTATTACTATCCAATAAGAAAAGCACATAATTACGTTTGACCCAAGAGTTGTTCAAATATGAAAAAGTTGCTCATTATAGTTGTTCTTGTGGAAACTCCTGATTGTTTCTTAATTCGGAGCGGCAAGTCTCCTGAATGATCTGCAAGATCGAACATATTTCCGTCTGTTCCGTCTTGTGAATCTATCCTGGAATATTTATGTGCGTGAGAACCAAAAATTGATTGAAATTGGTCGTAATCCTTCTAAATTTGACCCTGCAATTTGACTGCTGTGAGACAATTGTGACTGAATGGCATATGTGCGTGAACTTTTCATCGGCAGTTTTGATCTGACCCTATTATGTTGTGTTGTGAAACATCAGCTAAGCGCGCTCAGCCTATAATCACTGGTTAGCTGATCAGTCAAAAATTGTTCAAGTTTTTGTGAACTGTAATATGACTTGGTTGTTCGTCACTCTTCCCCCCTCAAGCGATAGGTTTTCCACAATGTTATGCAACGGAATATTATTATTTCCCCCCGTATATACGTTGTGTGTGAAGCATCACCCGTTACACGTTTGGCTTTCATTTAAAAATTTACAGTGCTGGACTTATTTCGATTTTGTTGTGTCTTCACATTTTTTGTTGTTTTTTTTATTTTACTGGAAAAAAATCATGAATTGGTACTGGAAAACGTCACGGTGCAGTAACTAAGAGGTGTAGAAAAAACGCTTGCCATTGTTCTGATAAAGGTTTTCTAGTGCTGGACTTATTTCGATTTTGTTGTGTCTTTCACATTTTTTTTTTTTTTTTATTTTACTGGAAAAAAATCATGAATTGGTACTGGAAAACGTCACGGTGCAGTAACTAGAGTATCGAAAAAACGCTTGCCATTGTTCTGATAAAGGTTTCCGTAGTTTTCTTCAGGGTGGCAAGCGCTTTTTTTAGCACTTGGGTTTGTATCGGTTCATTCAAAAATTACTGGTTGTGTGTGATATTCAGAAAAGCTGAGAATTTTGTAAACGTAGGTAATTACACTAGTATCTGTTTTGTTGTGGATGAACTTTTTCGAGATATAAAAATGACTAGGTACTTTTATTTGATCCATCCATTTTTCCTCTGCATAACGGTTGTTCACCCCTGCCCCTTGTACACACACACTTGTGTTTATTTTGTGTCAGAATATGCAAGATAAATTAATGAACCGAGCTGATTTATGCTTGTTATCAAGTTGAATGCACCAAATTTAGGACTTGAACAGCTGATATCACGTAATATTACCATTAAAAGTACGAGCTATGGACCCTCTCGTTTCCTAGATTCGGCCCGCAACCTTTCGTTTTCAAGTTTTGATTCACTGAGTTCCTAAAAAAGATACAAAATTGCTCAAATCAACAATTTAAGAAATTCAAACTTCAATTTACAGAAACACGGCGGTACATGTTCGTCCTGTTTTCACAGCAGGCTGGTGCTCCAGATCGTCGTCAGTACCACCATTTATCCACCAAAGATTTGTGTGACCCAAAAGTAAGCCATACCTGCGTCAACTGCGCTATGGTGGCCTCCATGTCGATGATTTTATCGTTTTGTTCAGCCAATCTTCGTATGAGCAATGAATCGTGATGGCTGCGTGCACTGGTTGATGTCAGACTCGCGTGACGCTGCAAATTATTATACAATATTGGTAGACCGTGAAACATAAGCTTGTTGGGCATGTCAGGATTCATGGATGACAGAAATCGAGGAATGTCGGGACCACCAAAAGAGATGAGGCACCTTGGCCGAATCAATTAGGACACAAGCTGTTCCATCAGCAAGCCAGGCATGGTCGAGTGGCCTGCTGTTTCACGCTCACGGTGTTCTATGATAAAACGTTTTGTTGTCTCACGAACTGAACACAGGATTGTCAAAAACATCCGTCATCCAAAAAAGCGTTTGTTCGGGCAAGTGAGATGCTGTAGAACCTGAGCCCAAGCATTGGCATGTAATGTAATGGTACACGTTATCATGGCAAAAGCCGCGGACGCTGTTTTGCTTTGCACACTATTCACTCCGAAAAATCGATGCCCGTTCAAAGTTGAGCAATCCAAACTGACGATTTGCAATCACTGCGTTCCAGTCGCGGCATTGCTGTTCGATTCACTACTGGATGACGAATTGCGCGCCCGACATTGGTCAACCCCTCCTCCGCCGTCCTCCACCTGCTCAACCATATTCCTCCCGCTGGGGTGAGTGCGAGTTGAGCAACTGCTCCATACCGGCCATGCGGATCTTTTGCACGTGCGCCTGCGTAGGTGTAACGCGTGTACGTGACCAGACCCGAACGTTCAGAACCTTGCCTATAAACGGGCTAGCAAACTCGGTCCCAATCAATTCAGGCCGGCTATCGTATATGTGTAGCTTGAGTTTTGGCGCAGATTCTCCAACCAAATAGTGCTCGAAAATACATACGATGCCGGATTGCGTCTTCCCCTAACAATCAGACTAAAATACAGTTGCTTGATTCCTGTCATGATGGCGAGAAAGTGGAATAAATCGAAAAAGATATACAGTCTCTCACCTGAAAGTCAGAATCGTTCGAGGCGAATGTTGCCATCGGCGGGCCATCAGCCAGGTCGCATGCGCTGATCAGAGATGCTGAGTCGTAGTCGGCTGTGTTGTCCTGATGTGTGAGTGGAGGAAGTTTGTGTTCACCGTTGGATTGTGGACTCTTTTTTTATACCATAGTTAAACGCAGACTTGCCATGGACATCGTCAGTGCAAAGTGACCAGGAAGACCGCGCAAGCGAAAATAATGTGAAACGCAAACTAACGGACGAATGTGATGATCTACCATATTATATTGTGGTATTGTCCGACATTAACTTTACTCACTAATTCGATCACTAAAGTTTGACAGATGATGAGCCAAAGTCGTATGCACCTGGTATCAA
>JASAMV010002007.1:0-36115 GCA_030248065.1 Rhynchonema sp. JSB1_4
GAACACCATAAATCACAATTACGCCCGATGTCATTACTATTGCCTCCGTTATCGTGTGGTGCAGGACACTTTGATGAAAAAACAACTTCGTAGACGGAACCTTTAGATGAAAAAAACTTAACGTCAAACACATTTGTGTGCAAAAAAATGTGGCTGCAGGCCATATTTGTTCAACACTTTACGGTTCGCAAAGCCCTCATCCTCACGTGTGGCCCAGAGCACTAATTTCTTTCTCCTTCCTTCTCTAACAGACTTCCTTCTTTTTCTAAGACCTTGAGAAACGTGCGGGAGGATATGTACCTTTATGTACATATAAACCAGGGAAATAAAAAAAAAACAAGCAAATGATTGCCTCGGGTACAGATGTTTTCCCTTAAAAAGTGTTATTGAAGGTTGTACATTTATGGGTGTCCCGCGCCATGGTGTCTGCGATGAAGCGACACGTAATGACACAATCGTCATCGGTGCTGCAGAATTCTCTTGAACAATACTCGTCGTCCTCCACACACAAATTTCAGAAGACATGCAACTATCAATGCTCCACAATGCTAAATTGGGAATGCTTTTACGCATATACAGAATGAAATTTAATTTTTTTAAAATTTTAATTTTAAATAATTTTTTTTGAAATTTTTTTTTAACTAAGTGAGGTAGAGAGCGATTTACATTCGTAACTGACGATGGACCAGGGTAAATTGCACCACACAATGGTCTTGCGGAAGGGTCCGAAACCATGCGTGCAGATTAGGGCCTGATAAAAAATTTTTTATTCACATAGGATATTACAAACTGGGCATTAGCCTTCTATTTACTGTCGCGCCAGTTCACAAGGGTGACGCAAGGAAGTTTGGACAAACAAGTGGAGAAAAACTGACACAGGCCTGGCATAGGTATGTATTCCTATACCTCAGGCGTGCGCTTCAGGCCTCAGATTTAGACATGAACACAAGCAATCCTCTGATACAGTAAGAATTCGGTGTTTCACCACACAACCATTGCAGATGACAATGTTCGCGGTAGTCACACAACGTGACAAGAACCAGGGTACATATATCAAGTTCTGGTGGCATTGCTTATCGTATGCTGGATTCTCCAAGTCGCAAGTATCCATCAATGATGTAGGCAGGCACATCAATATTGAGAAAGAAATTGAAACATCATGTGTGGCCTAAGCCAACCCTGAGTTTCGAGAATCGTCACATATGGGCAAGAAACAAAGCTTATTACCTGACAGTATCAAGGACTTATCCTGTCTTGATAAACCAGGTATGAGAGACGAAGCTGATGCCAATGCCGGCAAGAACGAAGTTTGAAAACAAATATAAATATGCGCGCAGGCGGGAGAGATCAAAAAGTTTTCTCAAAACAACGTAGCGACCATCCCTGCGTTTCAGCCGACGACGGAATGGTAACCAAGCCAGAAGGCCCCCAAACCCACACGAGCATGATCACCAATCCATTATGACAAACGCGTGTACAGTGCTATCTGAGATGTTTCACGGACAAAACAGCGAGGGAGCAAACAGCGGTCTAAAAAAGGCTAATCAAAAAAAGAGATTTCGTTTGGGCAGTTCACAGTTCTTTGCTATTTTGTGACAGTTTGAGTCGACGCGAAAGCCTGATGTCAAAAATCTTTTAACACATTCCTTCTCTTTTCTCTCTTTCTACGCTGTTTTGAGCCGCGCTGTATTGTCCCCCTCTGTCCTGCCAGTACTTCTGTGTTCGAGTGGGACCACCCAGCAACAAACAGTGCGCACAGCGGGCGTGGGCAGAGCAGAACACAACAAGTTTTGATCGCAACATCAATTGAATGGGACCACACACTTGAAAGTGCCACACGTCAGGCTCAAATATACATACATACTTGAAACTTTGAATACGCAGATAACTTGGTAGTTTTGGTACCCATTAAGCAGAATTATTATTGCCCTTTGTACGTGCGACTTTCATACAAAAGCTCTCAAAAAATCAGTTCTTTTTTAATTTTTCATCATGAATGAAGCAAGTAATGAGTTTCTGGAAAACAGGAGCCGGCTGACAAGCTTCGTGGTGGTCTCAAAGAACCGCGTTTATTATTAACCCATGATGACTTTCCCGCCCAAATGATCGGAAAGCAGGCGCGCTTGTTGACGGGGCTTGATTACGATTAGAAATTGAACAATAACATGGAATATTGATTCAAATACTCGAACGGGATTGTTTATCCAGATCAAAATTATTGCTTGCTGCACATTTCTCATTACATTCTTGACGATGTTTCATCTCTTTAAAACAACCGCTGTGAAAATCAGGCCAAATGATACCTCATGACCCGTGCTTTTCAGTTGCCAGCCACATTTGTTTTTGCATGATATACTGTATGTACAAAACTAATACAACTAACTTTTATTAGGTCAATAATCCCGATAAACGACGGATTGGAATTATGGAGATGCTTAAAGGGTGTGTCTAACGTCTCTTAACCCCATGTTTTATGAGGTGCAATCGAAAGATGACCTCGACAGGCCGGCGTGTGCAAAAAATCGGGCGTTCGGGATTCTACGCTGACTCGCAAGCGCAATAAAAGAGACATTTACACAAATTCTTCGATATCCTGGAAATCGTTGTCACGATGATTCTCCCGCAATGGCTGTGAGCCAGCTCGCTTTAAAATTTATTAATCAACAAGGTGTGATGATGACAAAAGAAGAACTGTAAGCATGGGTGACACTGTATTTTTCTGCGCTTCTATCTTCCAAGGACTTGGTGCTTTCTCCGAACTTTCTGGAACATTTTGTTCCACAATGTACCCATAGCGGCTGACAACCATTCTTTTCCCAACCCATCTGGTAATCATACTAAGCATATACATTGCTTTTTTTCAAAGTCCCGCCCTGTTTCATAACACGCACAAAGCGACGCGTGTGTAACGCGCAGCAGACAATCTGGGAGGTCGTGGGTATTCGGAAATTAATGAGATGGCCGTCGTTTCAACAATCTTGGCACCCCCAATCAGGCTCAAAATCGGTTCGTTTCTGGGGGGAGGTTCTGAGCAGCAAAGAACGTCAAGAACGCATGTGGACCGACACCAGCTTCAGTGCGGTTCTGTTCCCCATTTGGTTAATGTCCTGAGCCGCTTTTGAAAAGAACCTGACTGACTACGCTCCAGACCATAAAATTTGAATGATCCCAGATCCACGACACGAGCTATATTTGTCGACAGTAATTAAGTGCACAAACAAAACAAGAATGAAAAAACTCGATGCGGTACCCAATGTTTTAGGCTCATCGTCTGATTGCGCATTACGTCACCAAAGATTTCATGCATTGCTTATTGAAAAGGAACGGCGGAATACTGGGTGCTGAAGGAAAACAATCTGTTGTCTTGTCTGCTTGTGTGAATCAAAGCTGACCCGCACACTGGCAGTGTTGTTGAACCATGACCTTGTTTGTAAGACTTGACGAACTGTCAACGCAAACACCCTTTAGCTCCTGATGGCTTTCTGACATGGCCTCCTTCGATGGCTTTCTGACATGAGTTCATTTTTGACCGTTTGGCAAAAATAACACCAAACTACATATGTGTCTTGGAGACTATAGACTATCCGGTAGCCAGCAGGCGAGTTGCCTGAAAACAACACAGTAATTGTGCAAGTCTAGATCAAAGGATTTTACTTGCCACAAATTCGCGAGGGTCCGATGCGTGAACTGAAAAGTTCATGGCATCATGCTTACGCAGGTATGTAAATATAAAGCAATTGAGTGTTAGCAATTCAGGTCTCTGTTTTAATCGAAAACACTTGGCGTCTTAATGGAGACGCGCACTGTCAACAACAACTTAAAGTAAGCGCCTTTTGGCGAATTCGTCCCGGTGGGTGGCAGCAGGGCGGCACCTTCACAGTGGGTGTTCGGTTAGGTGGCGCACATGCTCCCTCTGCTCGTTTGACCCAGAAACACACGAAAGTACGCACTGGAGTGACGCAATCAAGGCGCCGCCATCTCCAAACATGGCCAATCATAAACTTTTACAACACTGATGCATGTCAGAGACGATTGAGTTATTCTTGTGTCGCCGATTTCGGGGTCGAGGTGGCCAGCGCACCAATCTAATAAAAGCCCAGCATCTCACGCCCGGGATGACTAGTAAAACTATGGACACACATGATAAAGGATTAGCAAGGCACTCAAATGCAAATGCTTTGGCACGAAGGCTTGTTCTACACGAGAGCTGTATTTGCAAAAAAATACGCGCCAATAAAACTAATTTTGACTAGAAATGTGATCTACGCGTGAACCAGCCGCCAGGGACCACCCACGAGTCTGAACGGACAGGGCCACCTTGCTGTTCATAATCGAATTCGAATAGACAGAGAAGAACATGTTCTGTATCAAGCGTGAACTGTTGCGTGAGTGCATTTGACACCCTGCTGTGGTGGTGAGAATTTGAAATCGGACCAATTTTGAACCGGTACCTAGGTGAAGCTCGTGGTGGTCTTATTGCTAAACGGGATGGACCCGTTTTCCTAGTTGGCACAAACGCTCTATTTTTTAATAGAGCTGCTAAGTGACTAAAAAGAAGTAAATGAATTAATACCTATACCTAGCAGTGCCAGCAGCAGCATCTCGGGTACAAAATATGCAGTAATATTTTGAACATCGAATTTAAAGAGAAAAATATGATGGAAGAGAAGACAGAACGCCTTTCGCGGTCCTTTTGTCATTTGTCACACCAGCTGAAAAAGCGTATAGCGTCTCCAAAGATGACAACGGAGAGAAACAGTTTGCGTTTTTCATTCCGTCAGAAAAAGTTGCATTTTTCTGGCCCGCGGGACCAATATCACTACGAATAAATGGATTGGTCCGTTATGCGCATATGGGAAATTCCATTAGCCGTTGCAAGCTCGTCTTGTTTTCTTTTCGGTTCACGCGCGGGTATGCAGCTCAGAAACGTTCACGTATAGCTTGTTTTGGACGGATTACATAAATATACAAACCATGCGATCTTATGACTCGATGATTATATCGGTAAAGCAAATAAAAAATTTAGAAATATTGCGCCCATGTCGACGGGTACGATGAGCTGGATCAGGTCAGATTCATGTGCATAACAAATTGAAACTTCTTTGGGTGCTGCTTGGCTTCGACCTGACGACTTAGGCAAAAATAAGCAACATTGCCCGAGCCACATAAAAATGACCAACACTGCCAAAAACTGACACGATGTTTAGCAACAAGGAAGCCTTCTTACAAAAAATATACTAAATTCCAAAAAGAAAGCAACCGTGTGTATCATCTTTTTGGGTTGTCTGTGTCTGGGAACAGGTTGGCAGCAACAAAAAAGGACCATGGTCGACAACAGCAGATGGCAAAAACAATGCATTAAATTAGGAATATTTTCAAAACATATGCACAGCTTTAGCATGACTAACCCATCCAGGAATTTCCTTTGAGCCGGGCATAGGTTGTGTGTCATAGTCTGGTATGAATATAGGAGAGATGCATATTCAGTAATGCTTGCATAATATGCCCTATTTGTCCCGGTGGGAAAAAATAACAACTGCTGAGAAAAATTTTATCTTTTGCAACATTTTCAAAAACCGTACCAAGTTGTTCAAACAATTTGTCGTTGCAAATGACTGCCGAAAGCACGACAAAGGCGAATCACCCTTGTCTCAAGGTCGGCTGAGTGGCAAAGGTTTCTCACGCCGTTATCTCGGCTTAGGAACAACATGGTTAATGACACTCGAAAAAACACTGGGAAATGTCACGGTTCAAATAACGCACCGTAACCCAGCGATCTTGACTGATGTTAGACTATTTTTTTACCCAGGACACCCAAAGCGACCGCAGGAACGGCGACTTGTGGTATATCTAAATGGGCGATTCGCAAGTTGTTCGTGGGTGATGGTTCATTTATTGGGTTCAGTAACCTACTCAAGCTCTACAAGTAACCAATTGAACTGGCAAAAACGGGTACCGACAATTTTTCGGAAACCAAGCCATGATGTCCCGGACGACGGAACAGCGGTTAGTCGTGCTCCTGTGTCGTGGTTTATGCCTGCGGCACCGTTCGGTCAAAAATGTTACTTTTTACGCTGCCAAAACTGTGGTCATATTTTACGGTGGCAAGCAAGCGTCATTGCGATTCTTTAAAGTGTTATTTGTGGCGCGCGGGAAACGCGGCTAGCCTTCGTTTTTTGGCAGTGATGACAGAACGGTTGCGAAAAGCTATGTTTTAGCAGAATACCGGGGTTATAGACAGAGTTGATGTGAGGCGAAGCAAGTTATATTTTAGCAGTGATCAAAGAAAATCCAACCTTCTTACTGACCCAGGGATTGCTAAATCAGATTTTTATTTTAAAATACATTATCTAATGAAACGACACTGAATCGAAATGTAATCAGCGCTGGTGAAACGCAAACAACGAAACAAAACACTACAGCAGCCTTGGTGGTCAGATCGCAACAAATGCGTGCGTAAGCCCGCATCAGCAGAAAAAGCTGCGAACGCGTTTTTCAGCCCGCGCTTGGCGCGTAATGTTATGGATGTCAATCCGGTGAATTATTGACGCAGTTCGATTGCACCAGTCGGCAATAATTCAAAGGCTGCTTTGGCTGACATTTGAACTGGCACGCTGTTCTTGTTTGATATCTACCGTAACCGCGGACTGGAGAGGATATTTTCTCATTTTGGCAAAGTTTGATAAAATCCGAGTTTACTAAAAAAAACGTTGTACTTGGGACATAAAAGAACCCTTGAAAAGAGCACACCACGGTTCGGTCACACATCGAAGATAAACAACATTGATCTTGCGGCAACTTCGCCAGTGCTCTTGTTTAATTCGGCCGGATTAGTGAAAGTCACGCTTCAAAACTAATGCGAGCATCACAAAAAACGGAGGAAAACAAATGTATCTAACTTGACGTTGACGTGCGGTGCGTAGAATATACAACAGCTGTTACTTTGTGCTATCGCGTGAAGCCTATAGCTGGAAATTGCCTGCCGAACGGAAACATGGGAGCGTGTTTTGGCCGGGCCCTTGATAAGAAATTCCGAAAACGCAACAAATGAGGATTTGAGATGTGGATACCTGGGTCATAAAATCGCTGCTCCCTATGGTTACTAGGAAACGAAAACGTATTTTGAAGGGTGGTTCCGCAAATCCGGCCACACCTGCTGAACCATATTTCATATGGTGATGACAGGAAACTATACGCGGGCAGGCAGTGTCAAGTATGGCGACAATTGACCAGCGTACATACAATGCCGGAAAGTGTCGCGTTTTGTTTTTCTTAGCGCCACAGTTGCAACTTTTTTTCAAATACAGTAGCCCATTTGCACGCACAAGTTGCCTGTTGCTGCAGACATATGCTGTTCTGCGCTTGGAAAAAGCAGCACATTATCCCACCGCACACCTAACGTGACCGGAACCGGTGTAGAAATTGTTTCTGAACGAAGCCGGAGTGATTTATGGACCGCAGTTAAACGGTGCGGTGTTTGGCGAGTAATACAATGATATTATGATCAGGGCTCACTATGACTTTAGCTGAAACTCGTCAGCGCCCAGGAGAGCGCAATTATGCTCCATGCAGAAGCCAAATTTTGTTGCAACAGGGATTGAGACCTTGCATGCGTCATTCTGTGGACTTCGATAACTTTACGTAGCATTTCAGTGCTTGCCGGAGTTGTCCACTTAAATCCCCCGCGGGATCGCGTGCTCCAATTGAATTTATTTTTTCTGGACCACTCCAAAACATCAAACTTTTAGCCCGTGGTAAACTGCCCCAATCGTTCAGATCAGTGTATCAGTGACTAAAATATCATGCTCTTGCGTTGTTTTTCGCGGCTTTACCGTGTTTAGAAACGGATAGTTACAAATATATACGTTCAAATATGGTTGAAGAATGTCTAAATGCTCTTACTCATCTAAAAAGTCCCCAACTACATGTATGTACCAAGTTGAAATCGTGCAACTTCTCACTAACCGCCACCCGAGGCTTCTAAGGAGAAACGTTTCCACTTGAAACACCCAGCGGCTCTAAATGGATTTGTTCTTTTTTGTCGGAGGGCCCACTTTCCACCAATTCCCGCTTAGAGCCCCCGGGTCTTTAAGTGGAAAACGGCGGTGCGTAATCAAAGCACTGCTCATTCAACCATTTGCATTATACTGCCCGGGCCAGTCACAGTCCCGGAGAAAAGGACATAAACTTAATTTGGAACACGCAGTCGTTGTATTAGTTACCGATCCGGATTATGATAGGTAGGAGGTACACGTCGTTCTGGTAATGGTGGTCGCATGCTCAACATTCATGTTGCGTCAGAGACTCCTGGATTACAGATGAGTTGCAAAGAGTATCTCGAGAAAAGTACCAATATTTTAGCAACTAACCGACCCGCCTGGTTTGCATAGGTGCATTACGTTGGTTACGTACCCAGCGGGTACGGTATGCTAGCACTTTTTACTTTCTAGCCCAACTATGTATGTCGAAGCTCTAGCAGTTGCTATGATGGATACAATATAGGCAAGCACTCACTGACTCAAAAAGTTGCAAACACACCGCAATGCACCTGTAGTTGGTACATATAATAGTCATTTTTAGATGAATCGAATTCTAGTCGCTCTCGGAGGAGACCCAGCAGGGCTCTTGACAACACCAATAGCGTGTGTACATTTGCCCTACGTTCGAAAAAAGTGTCTGTTTATTTCCATTTGAAAAACGAAGGCAGACGAATAAAACAAACATTGCAATTATAATGACGATAATTGAACGAACCTTATGTACATGCTCGGCGAGTGAGAGTGTGCCGAAACGTTATACCTGAATATGGTGCACGACCAGAGGGCCGCAACGCGGATGAGTACCCATCTGTGCAAGCCTGAACATTTGCGCACTGCTTTCCGTCCTCTGATCAAAGAAAACTTCGTGTATGCGGAACCGACAAAGCAGCAACATAAAGCAAGAAAATATTTAACAAATCACACGGAACAACCCATACACAACGTGCCAGTTTTATTGTTTGTTGCCAATCCGGATACTAATTGCAGTGTTTGGCCGGACGGTCGCATGCTGAGCGCAATCCTGGAAAATGTGAAAATTTAGTTCCGTTCAGTTTTATACCAAGGATGGGGTGTGGTTATGATGCCTATTTTTAGAGCTCGGTTTCTGTTTTGTATATCGCGTTACTATCTTTAATCATGCTCGGTGTGAGGGTTTTATTCACGGGCACATGCTATTATTATCACGATTTACAACGAGGCTGTTGGCCCTGTTGACAACAGTATTTCTTCCTCGTCACTACTACGCGATCCTCCGTTCAACAAGACATCAACCATTGCAAGAGTGTGGCTTCGGCATTGGTAACCCCTTCGAAGTGGATTGATGCATTGGTGCGCGCCCCTTTTTTCGACGGCAACGGCTTCCCGGCATACCGATTAATAAATGAGTTGGCTCGCAAAACAACCAGCGTAGTGGCAGGCAAACTCGACATATGTAACCACATGCAGCCCTCTTTCGCCACAAGCACATCATCTCGTCTTGCAAGTAACAGAAAAAACGTGGTTAACTATAAACACACCCATAAACCGATTCACGCAGGTGAAATTGACGACCGTCTTCACTTATAGCATGGGACACTGAGCCACGGCTGATAATAACAAATGTCTCACGCCCACAACGCACCAAAAAGAGTAACATTACACAGCACATATAGGCGTATGTATGTATGTACCACACGGTCTCCAACCATCAAAATTGTCAATGTTGCCAAATATATCTTGTTAATCTATGCTGCTGTAAACAACGTTCGTCGAAAACTGCAGCAATGTAAGGTTCAAGGTCTTGACTCCCTCGAATGTGATCATAAAAAGTCTGTACTTATCGCACACATGTGCGGGTTTTCTAATTTGATACTAATGTTGAGACAGTGTGCAGTTCCTGGTCTGTCTGGGAGAAAGCGCACCCTCCGCCCTCGGAGGCTCCTAAGGAACTGCATAATGTGGAACTGTGGACGTTGCGAGATTTCGAGCTCGGAGTCGAATAATAAAGTAGTCAAATTCTGGTTTTCGCCATCATCACGCACAACAATTGATTTCAGGCAACAATTTATCGCTGACACATCAAAGCAATAAAATGGCCTGCGTCACAACGACGACGATCAGACGAGTGATTCTGTCGGCAATACTTTCGCAGCTGCTTATATCAACCAACGAAGCGCTTGCGAGTGGGTCACTCGTGTTTGGGCTGGGCTACCGAGAGATGTTGCGTTTCGCGCGACAGCACTACGGACAACAGAAAGTGGGCAGTGGACAGGAAGGGCATCAAGAAAAATTGGAGAAAGAACGAGCCAAATATCGGCAAATGTTGTTGCGAATTGACTACCCCTTTCTGAATGTATATGGCCGTAGAATAGGCAAGTATTCGAATGTCGCTTGATTGTAGAATGTAAACAACTGGTTCCGAAGCCGCCATTGTCTCAATATTTACGGCACAAAAATTTAGGTCACTGCATATTGATAAAATGGTATTTTTACAGTGATTTGATCATCCTTTCCTTGTCTGATCCTGAGCGTTCCTCGAATGAAACATCAGCGGGACCCAAACACAGTAGGATAACGACAGGGGCCGGCCTCAAACTTGGACATCTTGGTATCTTAGTAATGTAGTACCTGTCACGTGACCATAATGCACAGCGAACCAATCAATACCACTGATATCGCATTAGTGATTCATGTTCTACATAGCTGTTACTGCTTGTACTTGGCTTATATTTTCCTGTACCTGGTGCCACTCAAAATATGCGGTTCGAGATCAAAGAAATCGGACAAATGTCTGACCGTAAAACATCTCGTCAGCATGTATGAAAATAAGCCTGAAAGAGTTTAGTTTCCCACAGGTGAGAAACTGAAGAAATGGCCATCCAAAAACAAACACAAAGTAGCTGCATCCCACACCCACATATTATGGTCATCGAATCGCCCGCATTACATAGATCATTCAGATGTACAAACGCAGGAAACACTTCTTGAAACAACTCACTAAAAATTTTACGCGTTCTGCAAGATGATCTGCCAGATTATGTTCGTGCTGATATCGTCAGATGTGATCAGAGCAGCAGAACATCCGCTCATTGACGCTCGGAAACAGCTTGCCGAAGCTGAAATTGCGTTTCCGAACGTGGAAGAAAACTTCAAATTTATGGGAGACCTGCTCAAGGTGTGGTGCAATGGTACATAGACCAGCAAAGTCAAAAAATTTGAAATGACTGTTGGTTATCGTTTTTTTACGTTCCCTGTTCTCCAGCTTGAGACTGCTGCGAATCTGACGCATTGCAAGTGGCGCTGTATGAAGTTGTCGAACTGCAAGTTAGTGCTGATTGGTATCAAGTTCAACCGAAACTAAGTTTCTGACCACATGAGTCTCATTTCGTGACGTTCCGACGTCCGACTTCTCTTCGAGCTCCGAAAATTTTCCATATTATTATACGAACGGCAGAATTTCACTTGGTGTACCTACATACATATAATGTTTCCCAACCGTTCAAAATCTGAATACAAACTACACAAATTTACTCATGCCCCAACACTCCATTGACATCACAAATTCCAGATCAGGCACGTACGACGCTCAAGAGCTCGACGCTAACTGCCGATTGAGTGCATTGACCTGGCGTGAAACATCACAAGCACTCACGTCAGCCGATCGCAGCTACTACTTTGACGGACACCAATGTCAAATGCCCACGCCTGTGGTTCCGACGGCAGAACATGGTAAATGGGTTTGTTTTACGAGAGCACAAAACACAGCAAGCTCGTGTGTGTCCGCGTTCGCAACCAGTGCTGTGGCTACTTTTGCGGGGCGGGAAGGGTGCATGTAGGTGGAAAATTACGGGGCGGGTAGGGGGTAGTGTACCTTTAATCTGGGGGGGGAATCCGGTTTGGGGGGAAAGGGGCGGGGGAGAATTTTCGGGGCGGGTAGGGTACAATACAAGTTTTTTTGGGTGCCTGTTTTTATATGCTATAAAGTGCATATATCGCGCGTAGCGCACGATTTTTTGCACTTTTAAGGGTTTTAGGTCGAAATTTGGGCATTTTTGATCGAAAAATGGGCATTTTGAGGGCAAAAATCGGGGCAGGTAGGGTACCAGGGCGGGGGCGGGTAGGGGGGTAGGGTACCGGAGCGGGGCGGGTAGGGGGTCCGGGGCGGGTAGGGTACCATTGGGGGGACCCCCCTCCCCCCAGCCACAGCACTGTTCGCAACTGACGCTAATCTGCTGGTTGCTCTCATTTTGGGCTTTTAGACAATGAGGACAAATTTTTGTTTGAATCATGTTTTGTGATAGACCTGAGGCACAAATTTCGACCAGCGTAAAAATTGTTCCCCTGCACCAAATGAACAACTTTCACGCTGGTCGAAGTTAGCGCTCCATCTCTATCACAAAATATAATCATATCAAAAATTTGTCCTCATTGTCTACAAGCCCAAAATGGACAAGTATAACTCCACCTTTAAACCGTTCGTCCACTGCTCGCAGAGGCCCTGTGCGCGGAGAAGGCGAATGGCAACCCATCGATCACCCACGAAGGCCGATGTTTCATCTACATCGGCGTGCCACTGCGCTGGGCACGAGCCATGTCCGACTGCAATCGACGCTACAGGGTCAGTTGCAGAATGACTGCCTGATGTTTCACCAATTGGAAACCCCGCCACAATCTCAAATGTTCAAATCTTAGGGCGGTTATCTGGCGCACGTCGACTCGACGGAGCTGCTGAGAAAACTCGAGCCGTTCCTGGCCAAAGCGATGAAGCAACCTAGATTGTACAAGGTACCGTCGATGTTCGACAGTTTCGTCTCAACTTTCGCTCTCGATTTTTGTGATTCAGCACCATTATTTGTGATCTGCCTTTCGTTTCCCAGCATCAATTCTGGTGGATCGGCATGCGCCAACTGATGGACAACGTGCCTCCCGGTGAGCCAAACCCGGCCGTTCAATGGTATTGGATGACAGCCCCGGACTATTATGAAGGTTAGAAAACTGTATTGTAGAAACGCTTTTAGATTCCTGGTTTCTGGAGCTGGAGTTTTCTGGTCACAGCCCGTGCAGTTCTGTTCGGTACGGTGGGAAAACGGATTTTGAAAATTATTTTTATTCTCAAATAGGGCCCCATGGGACTCTATTCGGACCATCTTCCGAACAGAGCCTCATGTGTTTTTTTGTATTGCTTATGGTTCGCATCAGAACTAATGCACAATCTCGAAGTTTGAAAACATTAACATTCATAACATTTATCACGGTTGTAAACACCTGTACCCAAAAATGGGAAGCTTGCGTTTTTCGTCACTGGCTGAAATCCAATGTTCGTGTGCAAACATTAAATCTGGAACACATGTGTAGTTTTTAATGTTGATTACGTTGAATCAAATGACTTTGCGAAACATGCCGATCTTGGGTGAGTGTTTGACGAAGTAAACTAGCGAGAAACTAAACCATTCGACCTGTCGATAGGGAATACATATTGATTATGAAAGGGAATAAAAAGTTGTATTGGAAACACGCATTGGGCTACAACAGCTTAATTTGAAAGCGCGCTCCAAACAGTTCTTATTAGTGATATTGGCTTAGTGAATGACAAAATACATTGCAACAAGACCAGAAACTCGTGTTGCGTGCGTCAATCACACGGTTACCTTTCATAAAATACAAGGACGAAGTCTGAAAATCTATACTACTAAAACAGGAAGGCGTATGTATGTATGTCTGTGTGTCTGTGGCCCCCTCCCTCGGAAGGGCGGACGGGTCAATTTTCACGGGTAGCTTTGGGTATGCTAACGGGTCTTCGGAGGGGGGGGCACGGCACGGGCGCGGCGCTGTAGCCGGGCCGTAGGCACGGGTCCCGTCTAGTATTTGACTAAGGTACAAAATACGAACAGATACTATAAACAAAAAAATTCCGATTGGGGTTCCATGGGGTTCAATGTATTATATTTATGACATTTTCTTAGTAGAGCCTCAGTGGGTGTCTATTCGGCGGAAGGGAATTGGGCCTAAACCGGAAAACTCCGGTGAGTATGTTCGACCGACGTTTAGGCTTTCATATGACCCTAGGACGTGATCTCAGGCTCAAGCTAGGCAGGCGTTCATAGTCAGGCTCTGTTGCAGAAATTGCCAATTACATACCATGGCTACCCGGCAACCCACCAGCGAATCGTGACTGTGGCGGCTTGCTGTGCACTTCAGACGAACATCAGAGTTGGTTCGGCGTGAGCGGGTGGTTCTGCGGTCATCCTGAAGCCGTTGCCACGTACCTGTGCGAGACAAAGTTGTTGTGATTTGTTGGTGAACAGTCCAGAATTGATTTCGTCAGTGATTCTGTGTTAGGCTGACAGCGCGCGACGCCGCAGCCAACTTTGACGTTTTGCCCGTTGTGTACTTTGCCCTACGAGCAAGTTGCGTGCGCACGCTAGGCAATATATGTATAGTCCGTCCACCAGCTCATGTCACTTGGTGATGCTGCTAGCCGACTTGTTCCCTTCCTCCACGTTCTAATGAAAGAGAAATTGAGTTTCCGAAAAAAGTTATTTTTAATTAAATTAAATTATTTAAATTATTTTATTAAATTATTTTTTAATTTAATTATTTTTTATTATTTTTTATTATTCTTTTTTTATAATTGTGATTTTTATGAAATCGAAGTGTTTTATCTATTTTGATTTAATTTAATTTTAAATCTGATCCAATTCAATCTTTTTCGACACTTCTTATCATTTTTTTTAGTTTTTTTGCAAAATCGGTCACATTCAATTTCTCTTTCATTAGAACGTGGAGGAAGGGAACAAACCAGCCAGCAGCAACACAAAGTGACATGAGCCGGTGGACGGACTATACGTATCTTTGAATTCAACACTGTCAACCTAAAATTTGCAGCCGGTGAAAATGTGGCGAGACCAGAGCCAATCGTGTTAAAACCGAGCTCATTACATGTTTTTTTGAACTTGATACTGTGCATTCAACATTTTTCAGTGGAACAAATGGAATTGAACTTGAATTCAATTGAGTTGAAAGAAGCTGATTCAGTTTGCAAAACGATTTCCGTCTAGCACAATTTGGTTCACGTTTTATTCGTTACATCATGTTAACCAGTGGTAATCTCGGATTTTTGGCTCATAGCAGAAAGGCACAGCATATCTCAATCCGAACAATGCGATGGCAAAGAGTTTCACGAAAAGTTTCTACTCACAGAATAAGTGTGTCGCAGCCCAACGCGTCTGTGAAAACCATTTCAGAAGCCGGATTCGAAAACTACATACTACAATAATCACTTGACACATCGATTCGACTGAAATGAGTTCCCCAATAAAGATTGTTGCGCAAGTTCATTCTTTGATCGTATTAGTTGCCGCGGTTGCAGTGGTCGTATTGAAAGCGGTTGACGTCGATCCGCAGTCCACCACTTCGTAACTGTGAGTGTCCGAGCCCTGACGCGAAAATTTTTCATGTTTTTGTATATATTCGACCTCAAATCGGTCCATCTCACTCAAATCGGAGATTCTTCGTTTGTATGCTGTTACGAAAAGTATTATTAGCGTTTAAACGAAATCGACTATCAACAACCTGATCAGTGCTCATCGGATCGGAGGGTGGTTCAAATTTCTTTCGCAGTATCCATCTGCGGATGGCTGCTCGCCTCGAACCGATCACCTTTGACCTTTTGTTATTTTTGGGGCTGCAAAATATCGAGAACTTTTCAATTGAAATATTATACCTTCAGTATCGTGCCATCCATGCAGCAGCGATTAGGCTTATATTCATGTCGGCAACTTAAGGTTCCGTCGTCAACAATATATAACTCATCCTAATGCCATGGATATCTTTATTTGCAGGGCTGTTTGAGTTAACGACTAAACAATTAGCCAGCGATTGCAGACTGCTTTTTAGCTTATACTGAGGACCACGTAGTGAGCCGAGTGCAAGCAAGCCTCAGTTGGACACTACATTGCGTTGAGTACCAATATTCATAGTTGCTGCACCAACCCTTTGGAGGTGTCTGTCGACCCGAACGTCTGCACAGTTGGACGGTCGATTTCGATTCGCTCGACATCAAACTTTCGTCTTGGCATCTTGGTTCGATTGTATTTTGGACGTCGTCTGAAGAAAAGCGAAAGAAGAAAAAATTGGCGTTTTTCCTCAGAACGGAACGGAAAGCGCGCGCGGCACCGATAACGTCGATGCTGGTCAGCTTGCTCCGGATCTCGGTTCTTGCGGGGTTGTCGACAACAAACGATCGCCGTGAGAATCGCGATCGAAAGCAGCAGCACGCACGCAAAGACTATGATCACGGTCCACGCGGTCGGGGTTAGCCAGCTGAAGGTGTACATACAGTACATACCTATAGGTTACTGTACTTGGTTGACACTGTTTGGTTCATGAGGCATCAGCACGAAGCAAAAGTCGTTAATGTTGTCGTGTGACTGTTTTGCTGCATGTACCTTGGTAGTCCAGGCCCTTGAAAGGACTGTGTTCGATTCGTGTTCGGTGATGTTTCATTTTGAAAGGGGGAAGCGTTTTCAGTTCGGGCAGCAGCGGAACAGCAGCAGATCAGCAAAATGGCAAAAATGCGGTTCAAGTAGGCATGGGAGTGAGAGGGGCATGACGATGACATGTTGTAGAAGGGAAAGGATGATTCTGGCCTGTGAGAAAAGATGGATCAAGTAACAATAATCTTACATGGCGTTTTGACAATTTGAACTCGAATAAACAAACATGAGGGGCACTTTGCATCCACTTTTGTTTTGCATGTTGTTTATTTTCATGCTCTATGATGTGTTTCCACCGCGCACTGCAGCACAACTTCCTGTGAACGGAAGATCCCGACTTCAATATGCATTTACTTGCGTACTGCTTGTTCTCGCAGACTTGGAATGGACACCCGAGTTGCGTGTTTGAGCGCGTGTGCGAGCTATGTAGCATGCCACCATGCCAAAGCACATTGTGGTAATCAGCCTTCGTCAGTCTAACAGCCTTTAACACACATATGCGGTCGTCATGGTGCTTTCGGTGGACCATGTTCCACGTTTTTTGGGTACCGAATGCAGTACGTTATAGCTCATGTGGCCGGTTGGTAGTTGGAAATTGTGCCCATGAAATCGGGGCTTTCAAGCCAGGTACATGAGCGTTATTGTTCATTGTTTGGCGCATTAGTGCATATGGTATAATGGGACACATGTAGAGTGCTGTATTTCGGCACGTTTGTGTCCATGTGCCTGGGTTAGCTTCGCCGTGACGTTTTCCGGCACAATTAGGCTAAATTGAATCGGTCAAACAACCAACTCACTGTAAAAATTCCCAGACTGAGTTGTATAGTTTTCACCAACATTAAAATTATTGTGCCTCCCAAACAACCTGAAATGCCCACAACCAAGCAAATCACGAGCGATTTTGTGGATCGTGTGGGCACGGATGGTCTGTATGATCTGAAACGAGCCACGAATATTGTTGTTCGGTGAGGCGTTTCTTTCATAAATTGACCCAAAAGGAAGGGAATCCCTTCAGGAAAGAACCCCGACACCCACATCCTCATACCTCCTTGGATAAAGTCGTTAAGGAACGTTCTTGTTATCATGCCCATTGAAAAACTGCTCAATAGTTCCCAAAAACCCGACAACAAACTATCGCGTTTTTCAGTCTGATCTGGCTTACTCTGCTGATCGCTGCCTGGATTGTGGTGATTCTGCAGTCGATTGCGTACATCCGCAAGTACTTCCAATATCCGGTGAACACAAACGTCGAGCTGAAATTCGACTCCGAAGCCTATTTTCCGGCGATCACCATTTGCAACCTGAACCCAATCAAGCACAAACACGTACAATATTTGATTGACATGGCGCCTGAGTTCAATGGATTGCTGGATCAAGCGGTGAGTGCGGAACTGGTGATGTTTCATGCACGTGCGTGGTGCATTCGGACTGATGATGACCTGGCGACCTTTATTGTGCAAACAATCTCGAACCAGCTATGTATGTACAGCCTCACTCAAATCGAATCCTTGTTGGTAGCCAATGTTGTTGTCGTTTCCAGGCCCCATCCAACGACACTATGAAACGCAAAGATTGGGACGATACGATGACTGACCACGGGAATATAAACAACCGAAGAAAGATGGGCTCATGTGCGAGATATTCATTTGTTTTTATGTTATAACTCTAAAAAGCGCGTTTCTATGTATAACAATTAAAAAAAATGCAAAGAAAGTGTTTTTTCAGCCGGGGATGAATACTGGAGTCCCGATGAGGTGCCTGAGGAGATGCGAATGCGAAGAGAGTTCTTCAACGTCTACTTCAAGATGCCGGATCACAAGAAACGAGAGTACGGACATCAGTTGAATGTAGGTCGGCGGAAGTGGATGTCTGCAATGTCTTATTCCAATTGTGCAATATGGGAGGAACGGTTTTGTATCTATGACAGATTCGACCAGACAGTCGATGCCCCACATCGTCGTCAGTGTGTGATCACAATTCCGTCACCGCCCTGATCTGACTGTTCCCTTTCTAATTCAGGACATGCTGGTCGAGTGTACCTGGAAACAGAAACAGTGTTTCCCATCGAATTTCACCGAATTTCTCCATCCCACCTACGGGTCGTGTTTCACATTCAACGCTGGTTGGAAACAGACGGGAACCAACGGGGAGAACACGATCGATACGAACATTGAGAGAACCAGTTTGCCCGGACCATCGGAAGGTTTGAGTTTCATATTATTATAGGTTTGTTCCTGTTGATTTGTTACCCTGTCCATCTGTACATGTTACTGGACAAACAGCGGAGACCCTTGAGCGTCCCAATATTTGCCGGAACATATTCAGGACATTTCCTGACGTTTTTATCGTTGATTTATAAAATTCTGGAAATCAACTCCATTCTAGGTCTGTCAGTGCAGCTGTACGCCCAAAGCAACGAGTACGTTCCGCTGTTGGCGGGTTCCATCGGATTTCGCGTGCTCATCCACAGTCAGGCTGCAATGCCGCTGCCGGAAGACACTGGATTCACGGTGTCCGCTGGATTCACCACAGCGTTGGAGTTGAGAAAGGTGTACCATCAATACCCAGACATTGAAACATCAAGTTGAAGACACCACAATATATAACTTCAGGTGGAAATCGGTCGCATGCCTCTGCCCTACAGCGGGGTCGATTGTCACTCATTCTTTGGTGTGAACAGTGTGTTGGCCAAGGGATTCTGGCCCCGTGCCAACTACACCATGGCTGCCTGCATGAAAATGTGTTTTCAACAACAGTTGGAGGTTGTTTCCTGTTTTATTTTTACTCTTCACGGTCTTTTTATTCTTTCAAATCTTTTTTTAGTCCGAGTGCGGCTGCATTGATTCGGAGATCTACTATTTCTCTTCGAAAGCATCCACACACGGCTGCGATATTGACACGGAAGAAGGTTCTGATCCTATGTAATGAAACATACATCAGAAAATAAATACGTTTTAAGAGAAAAACAGTAAATTGTTCGAAGGCTTCTGCAAACGCGAGTTCGATATTGAGTTCCGGCGGGGCAACAAGGGCTCCGTTTGTCACAGTCAATGTCCGCAGGCTTGTGCCGAGACGGACTATGAAGTGCAGATCAGCAGTGCACAATGGCCGAACCAGTATTATTTGGTGAGTTCTGATGATATACTGTAGTTCGATCCTCTTTGCATTGCATTGGTCCTTTTGTGTGTCTGGATCCTGTTAGGGCCTTCGCTTGAGATGAGGGGAGTACGGTCAAGTTCTGTTGCCCTATGTCGTGATTGTTCTGACTGATGAGCGCCTGGTGCACCCACCGGCAGTCTTTAACCATACCAGGTAGCAAACAACTCCTGTGGTGGGCATATGCACCGTCCCTCTGTCAGATTGTCTGTCAAAACACAAGGAACCCTCAAAGCGCACCCTGAACAATGATGGAGACCCCACATGTTGTCATGTAACCTTTACCCTTTGATCATGTCAATGATTTGGTGATATTTCAGGAAATTCTCAAAGACACGACCTCACAGCGCAATAGCGAAATGAGCGGGCCGCCGCCCGGAGGAAACTTGGATGATGAGATTCGAACAAACATGGTCAAATTGGATGTGTACTATCAGAGTTTGAACTACAAGAGTTTGACTGAGTCGGAAGCCTACAACGTGAGTTTGTGAATTTGGCGCATCCCACCACGGTTAGATAAAGCTGTTCGTAGAACACTCTAACGGTAACTTCCCAAATTCACTTTGCACAATGACTAATGAACTGATGCACCCGTGAACCGGGGTGATCCCGCATGTTTTTTGGGCGCGGTACATTGTAACGTGGGGTCAATATTGACAGACAGTTTTCATCAGTGACAAATTGGCGTCATAGGCAGGATTTTGCCTGAAACATGCCTGAGATGCCTAAAACTGCTCTTTTCATTTCAGTTCCTCTCCCTGCTCGCCGACTTGGGCGGCGCGGCCGATCTCTGGGTGGGCATGTCGATTCTGGCAATGTGCCAATGCATCGAGTACTTTATCGAGTTGATGTTTCATTCGTGTAGCAGTGGCAGTTCATCATCGAAAGTGCACGATCAGAATAGACCCGATTCTCAACAGCAATTGTGCGCAAACTGTCAGAAAACACCCGTGATTATGACACCGGTAGGTTTGGGCCATCATGACATCGACAAACCTCAAACACCTTTGGAACCCGAACCTGACCCTGAACCCGTACCCCCTCCACTGGAGCCTGAGCCTCAGGAAGAGCCCCCTTTGACGCCTAGTGGTCAGGTCACCCCTGAGATCCCTGAGATTAACGAAGCCCCTGCTAGTCCACTGGCTCCACCGCCCACATCGGGTGGATTGTATGATGTTTCAAGCAGCATGAATTCCGATACATTTAGTCCTCCGCCGCCAGTGAAGGACTGAGAGGGTTTCGACACCAGGAGGAGAGCGGAGGAAGGCCGAAGACGAGTAGAGGGCGCAATAGCAAGATGCGGCACTAGCACAGCAGTTGATATCATGAAACACTGGAACTTTTTGGTACTATTTGGTAAATTTTTTGATGTAATGCTGTGCTTCTTTTGTTCTGACCTGCCCCGGCACTGGATTCACGCACTCTCTGCTCGCACCTTTGACCCTTCTCCCCCTCCAAACTTCGCCGTTCAACCTTTTTTCTGTGAAAACCGGGTCCGCAACAGCGTGTGTTACATAATATTCGTCTATTATTATTCTCACGTTTCAAAAATAAAGAAAACAAAGCTTATGTTGCGCTCTTTTGAATGTGTTTATGTCTTGTCGGGTACAACGCTCTGTGTTCTTATCAGAGATCGCCTGTATATGTTTTGGTTCTCCAGCATGAAGCGTTTTGTCTTCTTTACTCACCATTTAAGCTACTATGTGTCATAAAACAATAAAACATACAGTATGTCAACATTTTGAACCATATACAGCAAATGATCACAGAGGCATGAATGTTGGAACCCGAATCTAGTTATGATAATCGGAATAAATACAACATTGTGTTGAAAGTCCGAATGTGTCAGACAAATTTTCAAAAAAAAGAGGCAACGGTGTGAAACGTTATCGCACCTTTTGATAAGTGGCCGGTGAAAAAATGCTGCGAAGAATCTTTATGATGTACAAAGGCACACAGCTGACTAGGGTCACAACGACGACTTTCCAGACGAACGGCCATGAGAGAATGTAGTGAACGTCTGGCAAAATGGAAACACCTTTTTTCATGAAAAATGAAATTTTATTGGAATTGACTAACCAAAGTCCGGCAGCACAAACAGAGAGAGGACGTAGATGCCGACGCTCAGCACCTCAGCGATCAGCATCAACCTAAAGGATTGCCGCGAGAAATATCATTTTCTTTACTTTAAGAATTAAACAAAAAAATCAAGATTATGTTTATACCAATGTAGCGAATGTAAAATCACGCCGACAGTGATCAGCTCGGTCAATATCAACGCAGTGAATGTGATTGATACGATTCGATTGAATTCACCGGTGAATAGCGCCAATGCTCCGTACATCACCATTGAACCTGGAAGTCTTCTTGAGGCACAATGAAACCCTCTTTTTCGTTGTGTAAATTTGTAATCGCTTCTGTACTTGGACACCTTATAAGCAGACTCTTGTTATCATGCCCGTTGATAGAGCCCTAAGCTTGACAGCGCCATGTAATAAAATCTCTGGACAGCGAATTGAAAAAAAATTAAACAAGTAGTGCACATTGTTCACCTTGATAAAAACTGATGACGACCCAGATGAGGAATGTTTTCAACGTTAGAAGTCGACCTTTGGCCAAATCCTTGTAAAGTTCCGGGTATTTCTCGGCCACTTTCTCCTTGATGTCCTTGTCTAGAATGATGGCGAACGCGGGTAGACTTGTGTACCAGGTGGCGTAGCTGACAACATTGTACATAAGTTGCAGTTTTGAATTATTGTGACACTCTTGAGTTGAAAATCAAAATTGATCTTAGTCAAAATCTCACCCCATCAACAGAAATCCCTGATAGAGCGCCACGGATGAAAAGTAGAAGACAGTGGAAAAGACGATTTGCATGGCCGTGATGATCAGTCCTCGATGGATAATGAACAGAGAGACTGCAACACGTTTGGAGAACGTTTTTTAATTTATCCTCAAAAAAGAAAATAAAATGAAACACATTTAAACCGACCAGAAGAAGACCGTCGATAGCAGTACCGTCCATGGACCAACAGTAGTCGTTGCAAATGGCTAAAGGTCGAGATGGAGAAATCAGCGGCAAGGGACGCTTGTTTGCCTTCCTGAAATCGTCAAGAGATGCTTGGAAGTTTTTAATTGGATTTTGAAACATCATCTAGCTGACCTTTGCTTCGATACCGATTCCGGCATGAGCCGTTTGAATCATGTGCACGTCGTTGCCACCATCGCCGACTGCCGCCACGCGCTCCGGGTTGCGGTGTTTCTGAAATCGATCAACCAATTTTAAATTAAAAGACAGTTTCTGGAATCAGGTCTATCAACTTTAAATCCATAGGCAATCAATCGATCGCTAACCGTACCTTTAACAGTTTGACCAACTGCGCTTTCTGATCAGGCGAACAACGACAACAAACGACAGCCTTGCACGAACAGATCAGCTCAGCCAGTTCGGGCTCGTAATGGTCGATGCACAACTGTCAATAATATCGGGGTCATATGAGACTCATGCAGATTTTAGATAATTTACCCAAAAGCCAACCTACCTTTAACGATGAACCGCTGATGACGAGTGACGGCGCAGTTTTTCTAAAAAAAGTAAAAATTGTGGAGTTTGCATCCAAGGACGAAACGACTACAAGTTTCGAACCTCCTCAGCATTTCGAGCTCCTCCTTGGCTTCTGTTCTGGTATTGACTTGTTTGAAGTTGAAGATCTCGTCCTGGATACAAATTGTTCAGTTATAGCAATTTCCTCAAAAGTTGCCTTTCATCAACGAATGATTTTTACCAATTTCCCAAACAGTCCACTTGACTTCGCAATGCACAGCGCCGTCTCCTGTTTATCGCCAGTCAACATCCAGACTTTGATGCCCGCACCTTGGAGCACCTCGAGCGCCGTGCGAACGTCGTCCTGCGTCAATGATTGATTTTCTCTTTCATTTAATTTTCAGATGCGAATAAAGAGATAACACTTTCGGTGCCATACACACCTGCAATGCGTCCTCCACGCCAGTGATGCACAACAGTTGCATATCTTGCTCAATCGTTTCGCGCACACGTTGCGTTTTCTCTTGCCTGTTCTTCAAGGCCAGTTTGGCAACGCTCATTTGATCCTGCAACGGATTTTTAGCCAAACGGGAACAACCGAACCATTTGGCACGAAGAGGTGGCATACTTGGGCTCGATTGAGCGCAAATCACCATCTGATTGTCTGTCATACGCGTCGAGCATGATAACACGGGGACGGGGTCAGGTCGAAAAACTTTCCGTGGTTTAGGCTTAACTTTGGGGTTAGGCTCAAGCTGCTGTAAGGTCTACCTTTGTGCTCCAAATAAGGTCCAAGCCACGGCCCAGAGAACCTAAACTTAGCTGGGGATAAACCTAACAGGTGACCGAATCATCCTATGAAAGCATGCCTTTTTCCCCAACGGACCCGTTTTCACAGACAGGCATGCGCTGTGCACCAGGTTGTCATCAGTACACAACCAAACTCACATTAAACCTCCTGTACTCATCGAGTGACAGATGTTTCACAGCAACACATAAAGTGCGCAAGCCCTCCCTGGCCATGTTCGAACACTCTTCATCCAGCCAATCATTGTAGGTCACAAAATGACGCATCACGCTGTCAGCACCTTTCAGATAGAACGTGATCTGGTCGGTTTCTTCGTCCTAGAATGGGAAAAGGTGATGTTTCAGCAATTGTTATTGATTTCTGAGTCATTCATGCGCATAGTCGTGGTAAGAATGGAACCAACACATGGCTTGTTATCATGCCTATTGTCCAGATGATCCGATTAGCACAATGGGTCTCAAAGCAAAAAAGTCATTGAAACATCCCCCAACCTGCAGAATGATACCCATCCGTTTCGACTCCGAACTGAACGGGAAAATGTGCAAGATCTTGTAATGTTTCAATCCAGTGTTGCCTTGACGCACGGTCATGGTGTGAAGGTCTCTTTGGATCAGCGTCAAACCCGCGGCGGCTGCCCAGCTGACCAGGGCCATCTGAAGAATAGAAAATGGAACCTTGAACTTATGATCTAGGCAGGTACCGGAGACTGTCAAAGAGGTCCCCTGGGGGCTTATTTGAGACATAATTTTACAAAAAAGGGAAAAAGCGTCATACATACCTCATCCGGACTCGCGCCCTGATAGGTGATCGGAGACTGACTGGACAGTCGATCCGCTTCAATTTCAGTATCGAAGTCCTCGCAGCTGCTCGACGTGCCGATCTGAAGTGTGACATTCTCTTAATTTATCTTTGTTGTTGCCGGGATGGCAGTGCCGTAATGCAATCATGTTGTTGTGTGTCTTTGAGAGACGAACTGCACCAAATTCCAATACACAGAATATATTGCCGAATTTTCGACACTCAATAGTGTCCTCGTCAGGGCTAAAATCAACAAAAAGAGAGATTGGAACCGGTTGTCACAAGAATATCATTTCAGAAAACGCAAACAAGGTGCAAAACAGTCAGACAAACAAGTGGCATTTTGATACAGATATTCTCTTAATTTAGTTTTCAGTTTACAAATAGAGAAAAGAGCAGTACATTTGTTCTGAACAAAAACGAACCAGAGAAGCGGTCGTAGAGCAATCGTCATCATCATAGTACGGCGTGACGTTGTGACACAAAGCAACGGCTTGCACGGCCTGAGACAGGGAGTTTTGGTAAAAAAAATAAATAAAGCATTGAAATACCGCCCATGCAATCTCACATGGATTAAAATAAAATAATAAAACCTGCAGCAATCGACTGCCGAGCGAAAGTCGTCGTGCGCCAGTGCCCGTTGTCGAACCGGTATCTGCCATTGACATGCGATCAATTTGGTGTTTGATGTCATTCACCGAATCAGCTCCGTACGCGACCGTGCCCAGGTGCAACTTCTTGAACACCTGTGAACATCATAGATCAATAATTTGGCCTCAAGATTGACCTTAATTGATGTTTCAACGAAATATGAATAATGTACCATTTCATTCTTTGTCAACGTCCCGGTCTTATCCGACAGCAGATACGAGATTCTGCCCAGTTCTTCGGAAATGGTGCTGTTTCGCACGATGGTCCCCTCCAGCTGCTTGTCGTGCATGATGAACCACTGGTAGACGATTTTGGCAAGATCCAGGTTGACCCGAAGACTGGAAATATGTAAATTAAAAAAAGGTTGTTGATGAAATAATTTTTACGGATAAATTTTTTTACCTGATTGGAATGATGTTCGCAAAAAGCAAAATGTAGCGAACGAGGTATTTGAGTGACAAGATGAAGCCCTGAATCAAGGAGATTCGTGTCAAATCATGGTTCGATCGAACCCCACAACATGAGTAAAATAATGAACCAACCTTCCCGCTTACAACCACCATCAATATCGACAGGACAAGCACCATTGAAAACAAAATTTTCATATAATCGTTTATTTCATGGTCCAGTTTGCCAATCTGAAATTTTTTGCAATGATTCAACCAGGTTTCGAACCCTTTGGCCCTTTCACTCCCGTCCGTCTGCCCGATTGCGCTATGTACGTCAACGTCAACAGCAACCCACCTTGCTATGCGGCGTTGATGCGTTCATCACGGCCCTCGTCTCCCTGCCCGTGTAAATCACCATACAAACGGCAGTACCACTGGCCAATACCATATCGGCCCATATTGTATTGTCAATATCGATGGGTATTTGATGTTCGGTATTATCATGCCTCGATTCTGTGAAGGTGCCGATGAAGGAATGCAGCTCGCAATGGGGCTTCTCTGCATACACTGACGCGTTCATGGTATAGAGGTTCTGGAAGAAAGAGGACCACATTTGCTCAGAACCAATTATAAAAACACAAAACCAACATTGTCATCGTTGAGCGCTTGTGTGGCTGAAAGTGCCAACTTCATTTTCCAGTCCGTCTCTCCGTCCAGCTGATCGGTGCGCACAAAGCAAGCACCTTGACGTTCGGTGGTTCGAAGCAGCACGCAATCAGCTGGCACGCGTTGGTCCTGGCGCGAAGTTTGTAAGATTAGCCTTTTTGAATCAGGGAACAAGAAACGTCGTCCCAAAAACTTACTTTATGAATGACTAGAAGATCACCGACTTGCAGCTCGCTGAAAGAAAAAGCAGATATTGAGCAGATATATAACATTGATTCAGAAGAATCTTCACAGTTCAGGAAAAACTTCACCCACGAGCTTGTCACTTTAGTGGTGACACCATTAATCAACTTCGAGTATCGTTTATTGTTCATTTCCCTGTCCCTCCTCCATCTGTTGAAGTCATCGTACGCTTCACGTAACATGGTCACCGCTATCACACCGATCTGAAAACCACAAATATGCAAAGTTGTTTATTTTACAGAACAATGTTGTAGCGAAATGATAAAAAAAAGAATGCACAGCGCTGCATATCAGCATACCAGCGGGCCATAATATCCGAAGGCCATACCGATTTTGAACATGGGAATGATTTGCGAGAGCGACGTGAGTAGAAAGTACATGTTGGAGAAGTACATGAACTGCTCGATTAGCACCTGAAACTCAGAACATAAAATTGCAAAAATATCGAAATTTGCAAATCATTATATTTATTCGCAAATGGCTTATTAGTATGTTGAGTATATGAACTGAGTCAGGTGGGCCGGTATTCGCACAACGTGACCGGTGCATCAGCTCATCTTGAGTGACAATTCACGACTCTGGCTAGAAACACACCTGAAACATTCCAGATACATGCTTTCTCAACTCACCGCGGGAAGGAACGTGATGAGACTGTATTTCTGATTTCGCACCACGTTCTTCGGGAAAGGGCCATCAGCTGATGTTCCACCCAAACGTACGGTGCGCGGTTTGTGCACGGGCGGCTTGCAGATGCAGCTGCATAGTTTCGACCACGAGAAACTGAAGGTATGAATAAAAATTACTCAAATCTTTTTTTGCTCTTTTGACGTCAGTTTACCGGCAGCATTTCTGTTTTGCTTCCTCTATCACGACGGAATCGATATCGCACTCCTCAGGGGCCCCGGAGCACTGGTCTGGGGCTGTATTCGGCTCAGCGGAGGCCATTTTTTATCTCTTTGTGAATATTCCCAAACATATTTTTATCCAATATTTTTACGAAACGCAAGCTGTTTCACCAAAAAAATAAATATGTCCACACAAGAACTCCATGTGACGAGCATGTTGAGAGAAGGCTTAGCAACGGGGCATGACATGAACTACGCGTATAGCAGGTATTATGCAAAGGTAAACACACATGCCCCATCAACCCAACACCCACGTGTCTAGGAAACACCGGCCAACACAACCAGTCAAGTCAAAAGGCTGACTACACTATCCATGACACATTTCGTGCTTTCGTGAAGGCAGGTACACGTATACACACTTTTTATCAGATTATAGGAGACGTGTGCCTTAGGGCGGACTTAGGTTGAATCCGGAAGCCGGAATCCGGAAATAATTCCGGAAAACGCATTATTTTTGCATGTAAATTTCTGCGTTTTCCGGAAATATTTCCGGAGTCCGGAAAATGTTTTGTATTTTGCGTGCAAATTATTTCCGGTTTTCGGATTCCGGATTCAACCTTAGTTCACCCTTACACATGTGAAATCGTACCCGACATCCGGACAGACCCGAGAAGCTCAATTTGAAGGGATATATGAAAATAACACACTGTTTTGCTCCAGACGGAGAATAATACCGAAATAAAGCACGAACAAGGCGATCTATTCATGGACTGTTTGCGTTCTGACCAGGTGACTTTTTTCGTCACAGTGGGCTGACTAAACTCGGCTGTACTTTGCAGCCGGAAGCCGTCAGAAAAAAGAGCAAAATTATCTGATGACAAAAAATTCGCATAAATTAAATTCAAAATTCATTCTACCCACCTGTCCAACATGGTATCCCACCAATGCCAACAGCCTTTGTCTCTGTCTTCGCGAAAGAACGCCTTTTCTCTCTTCTGCTGCTGTTCCGACGCAGTGGTGGTGATTTGAACTTTTGGTCGATTTCTGTCGGCGTCTAGTAGCGGCGCACTTTCGTCCAACTGGATCGGTTGAACTGCATTCAAGTTATTATTGTTCAAATGTTGTGGTTGTTGCGCAATGTTGTTTGGCTGTTGAACATTGTTGCGCATTATTAGTCTGTCAATGCCTGCAGAGAGTGTGTGCCGTGCAGCTGAGGACATACTGCGCGCGCGCACAACACAGTTGGCGGGTTTGGCACTTTGGGGTTTATTGTTCTCGATATTGTATTATGTATTATCAGGTGAGGTTTGGATGCGCAGGCACTTTTTCAGACGACGAAATGAGACACTAATATTTCGTTCTATGGGCGGGCGAAACTTTCATGCAAAAGCTTTTGCACTGCGCGGTGCTGAAGGGTTGTTGAAAACAGAGATGCACACGCCTTCCACTGCGACTTAGGCCGCATTCACAATGCAGCGCGTTAGCGTGTTAGCGCGTTTGCGCGTTAGCGTGTTGCTGATTAGCGTGCACGCTTTTTCCGCACGCTTTTGCATTCACAATGGAAAATTGAAAAAGCGCGTTAGCGCGCGCGCTTATCAGTGACACGCTAATGCGCTAACGCGCTAACGCGCTAATCAGCAAAATGCGTTTGCATTCACAATGCCCGTTGGTCTGGGTGTTGGCAAATGCCGAATTTTTTCATTTCTTTGTTTTGAAAACGGCAACCAATCGCTTTCAAGATTGATTCAAACTTATTTTGATTTTAAGGAACATTTTCCTCAAATGGAAAATCTAGCTAGTCGCGACATGAACACTCCATGCCTGCAATATAGTCTCCCGGTCGTGTCACACATCACAATTACACCACCCAAGAGGATACACAACACATAAGCAGATGAACAACGTTCTGCGCGACGTTTGCTTGCAGCTAACATAACAGCAGCCGAAACTGTTTGCCTCAATCGATTGATAGCGCAAAAAGATATACTTCTGAGCATCAAAATGGAACCAAAATATTCTCAGTGAACGCAGCAGGCTTTATTTCCTACGTTTTTACATTTTTCGTGGTCTGATAATGTTTTCAAATTGAATTATAAACTTTAGAACACGCGCATCCAGTGCTAACGCGCAAAAAATAGAACCAGTCCTAATCGTGAAAAGCGCGTTAGCGTGCACGCTAACGCGCCAACGCGCTAATCAGCTTTGCATTGTGAATGCAAAAGCGCGTTGCGCATCTGCGCGTTAGCGTGCGAGAAAAGTTGCTCGCACGCTAACGCGCTAACGCGCTAATCAGCTTTTTCCATTGTGAATGCAAAAGCGTGCGCATCTCGCACGCTAACGCGCTAACACGCTAACGCGCTTGCATTGTGAATGCGGCCTTACTGATCGATATTAACTGATGTTATGCATAAAAACAGGAGCAACGACAAACAAACAGGTTTTCTTTCCCAGCACCTAAATTTCTCATGCAATCGTCCGCCATATTCCCTTCCTAACTTTCGATCGACTCACCTTTGCAAATGCGCGTGCACACCCCAGAAAAAAGTTTGCTACTGGTGCACAAAGTACACATCAACATACATTGTGGTTGTGCGCAAAGGTGTTCCACAACTATATACGCTACAAAACTCTGGTCTGGGTTTCGTGGTGCGTCTGCGTACCAGACCAAATAATTGTTACGCACACAGATTCATGAAAATATTTACGGCCATTTTGGTTCAAAACCCTGTTTGTAAATTTGAACACATTTCTGGGCTCAAACTTCGTGCAGGAAAAGCCATGGAAGCGACAATATGGCTAAGTTAAAATTACTTGTACGGAATGGCAAGGGATGGACACTTTTTGAACGGAGAAACTGTTAAATCTTAGTCCGGCACTGGAGGAATCTACAAGTGGTGAAAAATTGAAGTCAGCCCGAAGCGAAACGAGCTATCTAGAAAGACATTTGCATGATGCGTGCGAACATACACGCGCGAGTGCAGGTGCTTATTCGAGACCATCAAAAAGAAAAAAACGCGTGAGCTACATGTATCCAATCTTGCATCACCAAAAAAACACTGTCTCTCCGCGTGGCCACACAAAATGGGAAAGTCGTGGAATATTGAAATCGATATCGCTCTGCTAAGCCAAGTAGTGAACAATTTCAGATGTTTGAAACTGTTCAGAGTAGAAATAGACGAAACACGTTTCGAATGTGAAAAACGCTAGAGCAATGCACAAAGGTCTGAAATTCAACTGCAGATGCGTTCCCTTTGAACTTTGAAAAACCCCCGCTCCGACGCGTGTAATTCATTAATCAGTGCCTGCGTCCAAGAAAATTGGAAAAAGTAAAATATGGAATGGGCAAACCATTGTAAGTGGCAGGTGATCGTGTAAAACAAACAAGCCACTGTGTAGAAATTACTGAACTCGCAAAAACATGGGCAATGGTCGCCAGTGCAAAACATTTTTGCACAGTTCAGAGGGGTTGAATATCTTCCACTGACATCAATAACAAGGCGTGGTATGAAACATCAGCATACGTGAAAAAATATGCAAAAACATTTATACATGCGTATATTGGTCGCACAATAACTTTATGAGAATCGGTGAAATTTTTTTCCTGAATCGTAAAGGGGGAAAGTGACGGGGCAGTGACGTTGCGTTGCGCGATCGCACACAAACCATGCAGTCACCAAAATGTTTCAGACCCACAACACCGTGGATGTTCTGCTGGATTATTTTCAACTGAAAATGTTTTGTGATAATCACAAATAGTGCAGTGGGTTTTCAAAACCGGGATCCCGATCCCGATCCCGATCCCGACACTTTCTTGATCCCAATCCCGATCCCGATCCCGGGATTAAAAATGAATCCCGTTCGAACACTGGTTAAGAGTGACTGAACGTGAAAATCATGGGACTGATTTGATGAATTCTTATATAGCCATTGTGCGACCAATACAAGTGTTCATGCACTGTGATTGGGTGCCACGGTCTTGTGAATGACTGTTTCATAAACCAGTGTAGTGTTGCGAAAGTTCAGACCGCCTGTCTGACTCACATCACGTGTTTGCGTGAAACATTATTACTGTGTTATCAGAAATATTCCAACCTTTATTGCCCACAACCAGACACGATTAACCAAGTCGCGCTTGGTTTGGTACGTCTTATCAGAAGTTTGGAGACGCAACGCAACCCTGGTGGTGTTGTGACGCACGGTACCAACCAACGTTGGGGTGTTTGAGTTTAGGGTGTGCTTTTGGGTCAAGATGTGTTTGTTACGACGGTAACCTTATCAAACCGTAGCTCTTTATCACTACACACTTTTGTAGACCCTTTTTCACCACAAGGTGTTTTTGCGCTGCGTGCTCTGCGTACATAGAAAGGTTTGTCTAAAGTAACTTGAATGTATCAACGTCAAAGTTCATTGGATAAATGGTACGACCGTTTTCACTCTGAGTTTTGCCAATATATTTGTATTGCCAAGAACACAGAACACTGCGGGCAATAAAAATTCTTTGTGCGAAACCAAACCGCTTGAAATGTTGTTCGTAGAAACCCTTATGGCAAACATTGTGTTTTTATTTTGCAAATGGAAGCTACCACTGGTCCACTGGTCTCACAAACCTAAGAGTTTCACATGAGCAAATAATACAAACCTGCACAATTCAACCTAAGAAAGTACAAGGTGTCCCCAAACATCCTTCTCGTGGTCAACGCGTCTGCGAACGCACAGTACTTTTTGGTCACCTGGTGGAGATACACAAACAACCTATCAATTTCATTCCAACACCTTTATGAGGCAACGTTTCAGTGGGCAGCGCTAATCCGCTACAAAGCCGTTTTTATTGGTGCAAAAACTGCGTCAGCAAAAAGGTGTCTATGACCTCATTCCATACCTAAACATTAGTATGCATCCAGTGAAAACGGCGAAAGCGAAACACCGAAATCTATCTCGGAAAATAGGCTTAGTAACATGTTTAAGTTCGGGCACTTCGCCGAAGCATACGGTGAAAGCAAAAGCAGATTAGCTTTGATCCTCCGAAAACAGATCAAATCCACCCACGAGTCTGCTAAGTTTATGTTTTCGCGATGAGATAATAACATTGTACTCTGTTTCGTTTCTCCGCGGTGCTCAGTGATTTATTTCTTCTCTCTGTTTCGGTGTTTATTTTTGTATTAATCGCGAATATCTTCATGTTTATCTTTGTTTGGGTTCCTGGAAGATAGGCCGTGAGTGATTTTTCATTTTTCGATACCATAACCAATACCTGGACCAAATGTCCCATGCCTATGCGTGTCCCTTGAGCTCAGGCGCAAGCTTGCGGACCTTGATTAATTTCTGCATGTTAAATTATGCTGCATTTTTGTTGGCCCAATAAACCCATTATAATATCGGTGTTGAGTTCGACTAATTACACGGCCGCATGGATTGCACAACACGCATTCTGGCGTGACTAACAACTTTTGACGCTGGAAACTTGGACTTATTATTTTCTTGCGCTTAGGCGTCCTCCGTTTGAGAGTTCGGTTCTCATATCCGGCTCCGGGTCTACATTAGGGGCACTTTGGATTATGCCGATTAACTTAGGTGCTGACGGGTAAATACTAAAAGTAGTCGTACGTGCATACATGTACAGTACCAGCTGCAACTCTGGGTGAAGTCTCCCTTTACGCGTGCAGTGTACGCGTGCTTACGCATGTACGCCTTTGATGCCTGCACACTCAAAAATAGGGAGACGAATGCACCACATGCACCGCGTGCACAGTGCTGAAGCGGTGCTGGTGAGCGCGTATGCACCGCTCGATGGTTATGCATTGCGCCGGCAGGCTTCAGAGGCGTGCATACGCACGCGTGCTGCACGCGTACATACGGAATTCACCCAAAGTTGCAGATGGTACTGTAATTGAGCCGCACAGGTAATCGCTTGTCTAAATATGCCGAAAAAATCAGTGTCGGTGATTAATCAGCGTTAGGCTGCGTGCGCTTCAGCATGTGCATAAATATAGACTAATTTCAGCATGTTTTGGCACTGCATTAGCCGAGGTCACACCGAATGGGGATTTAGGCGTGGACTCAGGCAAAAACTTACCCGAGTCTAAACTATAGCATTGGGCGCGAGCTTGACTGGTACCCCATATTCTCTTAAGGGAATTAATGCGATTTAACAGTTCATCCTGTTTATTTTTGGAAAAGCAATTTCCTGAAAAAAAACTAATTCCAGAAAATTTCCAATTCTCAATATTTCCAACGAACGTCCGGAATGCAGACGAAGACGATCGTACTGGTGATGCTGATTGGCTTGATCGTGCAGGCATTCGGTTAGAAATGGACGCATTTTTAGGGTTTCCTTGAAGAATCGGGCACAATTTGAGTCGTCAAATTTCCCATAATCGTCGGGTAACTTACTTACACCTTGTGCTTGCGGTGTTGCGCGGTGAGGTGTGACGCGCACCACGAACCAACTTGGTGCCAAGGATGTCAAAGCTATGGGTGGAATTTTCGAAACGGTGTAAAGGTCAGTTGGGCGTAAAGGTCGGTGTAAAGTTCGGTCGAAAGCTCGGTCGGCGTAGCTCGGTGTAAACGTGAAACATTGCCTGTTATTAACGTGGGATTGCTTCAAGTTTACACCGAGGTCTTTCACACTGAGCTGTCGACCGAGCTTTCCACCGACCGCTTTACACCCAACTGACCTTTACACCGTTTCGAAAATATCACCCTATAAGTCATACCGATCGCCAAGTTTGATAAACAACCACGATTCTGTGGATCTGCCATTCGCTCTTGTGGCAACGGTCACCAACGAACTACAGTTTACAACCTCACGGTGTACCAGGTCCTCATCAGTGCGTCACAACTGCGATCAAAGCCTTATATGCCGTGTGATGTTTCAGTGCCACAGGTGGAGGCCGGCTTCAATCTGAAGGAGATGATGGAGAGCAAGGGCTTTAAGCTGGACATGTCCAAGCTGAAGGGCGCTGGTGGCAGCAGCAAACACGATCAGATGAAGGCACAGGCACGCTTCCGTTTAGGTCGTTAAGAGAATTATGGAACCCCTGAGTCATCAAGGGAGCACATCGGATAATCTAGAATAACGCGCTGTGATCTCGGTAATCTCATCTTCAGTCACCATCTGACCCTGCACCAAAATATAGCCACTGAGGTATGATAAACTTTAATAATAACTTTCTTGGCAATATAAACTTCTAGTTTTACGAAACTCGTAAATCCAAAACCACAAACATTAGGCGGTCGCCACCACACGTTAGTGAACCATTATCTGGCAAATCATACCATTGCTCTCTGACTCGGTCTGTAGTCACTTGGAATCGAATTGTGTGAATCAACCCATTGAATGCTGTATAAATAAAATCAGTAAAATATTTCTCTCCATTGGTTCTGCATGGCAAACATGATGGAAACATCCGTCAAGAATTTGTAAAACTCGTAAAACGAATCATTATTACCCACCCACAATAACACCTCAATTTAGGATGTTTTCAGCATCACGCCCACCATTTTATTTGTTTATTTGATGACTACAGCGACCACATTTCATGCTCAGAGAGAAAGGATATCACCTCGAAAGCAGATCAAAGGCATACAACATTTTATAAATTCGATTTTTTTACTATTTTGTGCGTTCGGCGCCTTGAAATTACACTACAACCCTGTAATTAAATTCCGCATGATCTTATTGGCGTTTGTTGTTATTTTACATGTTTCAAAAATAAATCGTTTTTTGTCAAACCGACTTTGAAACAAACAGAACGTCTTGTCTTGATTATCTTCCGTTAAAAGTACCCGTTTGGGATCAATTGGCGTTGCTTTTTTTGTGGGCGGCGAGCGCTCGAGCGATTGATGGTCTCTTCAATCTTCATTAAGTACATACAATGTGCACCTTTTTACACGCAAGGTCACTTACAAAATTGGATATATTCGTGTGCCTTTTGCTAATTTAAATGCGATTAATTTATATCGTCAACTACAGTCGTCAACTCAATGCAGTGAGCACCCCTACCCCTACCCCCCCGCTAACAAAGTGAACTCAAGCATGGACCCATACCTAGCTAACAAAGTGAACTCAAGCACGGACCCATTTCTCAATCAGCCGTCGACGCACGAATGTGGGACAGCTGGCCCAATGCTCGCGGCTTAGATGAAACAGCGCCGTGGGTAGCCCATGATATATGATTCGGGACTGTGTAACTTGCAGAAGACGTGTGCTACAAGTTGTGAACAATTGGTCGGCATACAAGTTACTGAGACACGCCATAAACATTGAACTTCAAAACTGTTAGGTAGCTAGGGGTCCATCCAAAATCAGACCATTGTGAGCTGCCGCTAACTCCAGTAGCGTTTGACTGTCGTGAACTTGTTTGTGTGGCATAGGACGAAGATTTCATGAGCTGCTTAATCTTGCAGCATTAAACGCAGCCGTCGGGCGCTGATATCGATTGCATAGCATATTTTGCCTCCAACAACGTGGAAGCGGGCAACAAACTGCAGGTGGTGCTTCAG
>JASAMV010002008.1:0-22080 GCA_030248065.1 Rhynchonema sp. JSB1_4
TTTAAGAACATTGATAGCTTTTTTGCGGTTCGTCCAGCGTTTGGACGCATTATCAATTTGAGCGGATCAACGTGGTGTGAGTGAGCCTGGAAGGAAAAATTGTTGAACAAAAAACAGCGGGTAAAATAAACAGAAAACTCTCACCGGTCCATGCCGCTATCGCTTTGACGACAGTATACCGACGACAACTGCATATTTTTACGTTATAGTGGTACTTACTAGTCATTCAAGACTGAAAGTGTGACGCAAAATCGGTAATGGTCACATATCTGGGCATATGCACAAGTTATAGCAATCCAGATACGAAGATGGGTCGGACTGAGCAATCAAACGTGTCTGAATAATAAATCACGAAATGTTATATTTTTTGTGTTTCGCACGCGCCCGAGCCCACAGAAATCACATGTTTTTGGCACACCCAATTCTCAACTACATGTTGATTCTGCCCCTATTACCGTTTGTTTACTTCAGTCTCAGGAGAGAACAGCGTTGCGATATGCAAGTCTTGCAATTCAAATTCCAGAAGTATGTACCAGAGGGGATAACATTTCGATGAAGCTATAGGTAGCCATGTGTATCTTTCCAAAATATGCGAGGGAACAAACGGATAATCTATTTTTAGAGATGAGAGATAGACTTCTGATCGTGATAGAGAATAGAAGTTCACGCCAAGAACGTTTGAAATATGTCGAAACATGCTCACTCAAAGCAAAGGTGAAAACATCCCTTACAACGATGATGTGAATTGGAAGAGAAGTGCAGAAAATGTGTTGCGATGCTTACTGTATATGCACCTATGTTGTGGACCAAAATCATCAGACGGCCGCCAATAAAGCAATAAAGTTGTACTGAATGCACATTTGTGCTCAGGCAGATTATTGCTTGTGTGTCTCTGGGTTGCGGTATCGTAGCCGTAATGTACTGTATTTGATTATGTACTTCGCGCGATTAAGCAGAAAAATGCCCATTTATTGCGCAATACCGCGCGCTTTTGTGCTTGGTCGCAAAAACATACCCAATAAAGGGGTTCCATTACGGGCCGATTTTAATGTTTACGACTGGGATTGTTGGCAATGGGGGTGTACATGGGAATTTAATGTATACACACATAATTGTTACCCTTTGCGATGGTGTTGCGTGTCACGTCACTTGAAAACTGGCTCTCATTCTCAGCATATATACATCCACCATTATCACTGCTTGTTTTGCAAATTAACCGCCCGAATTAAACTGCCATTGTGCATTTTTTTATCTCTATCACTTGCCAAAAAATGATGATCTTCAGCTTGAGACCGTTTTTGATCAACTAATCGCTTCAGAGTTCATAATGTTTGCAAGAAAGCGTGGCGATTTGCCCATGAGTGCCCAAGCAGAAAACATCAAAACTATGAGTCAAATGTGGTACAACGTCGAACGACGCTATGCTTCAAGAAATGTAGTGGTGAAAGGCATTCACAGCATGACTTCTGTATCAATGAACGTTCTACTTCCAACTCAAACGGCCTTATTTTAGTTCGAATATCAAGCGAACATATTTTCGTTCGCTGTTCTGGAGAAGCACATTATGGCATCTCAGTGTGTCTGCCTGTATTCAAGCGTAAAATATCCAATTGTTTCGATCGATTTGTGACTGAAAGTTCTTGGTCTTAGAACAAAACGCAACTAGTGTAACACCCTGTCAATTCCATTAGCTATACCACTGGTCCAGTGGAAAATTTTTCGACCCTTGAGAAAAAATGACAAAAAATAACCCCCAAAAAGGCCATTTTTGGACGTTTTAGAACATTTTGTTCCCCCGACAATTTTAAAAAAAAATTTTTTTTCAAAAACCTCTTTTTTTTAAAAAAATTTTTAAAAAAAAATTTTTTTTTTGCCCAACCCTGCCACTGGAGCTCTAGCCAGTTCGTCACAGTGTTGGTGGCGAAGATTATCTGATCGCGCATTTCTGTCTCCCGGGTGATCGGTGTTTGGCGCTGGTACGTGAGACGGCATGGCGGTTTCGCTTGAACATACCGCATGTTTCTCATCCGTTCCGTTTTGCAATCACCGAACGTGGTTCTCGTGATATTCCCTGCCTTGTCTTTTTGCAGATTTTCCTTTGAAAAAGTTTCCCGTCAGTCAATCACGAAACGTTGGGAGTAAAACCAATTGTGTGGTGAAGAGTTCGAAAAGATTCATTTCAACATAATAATGACCACAAACCACGTCCACAAAAGCATCGGTGTGTGGAAATTATTATCTAAGGTCGTTGCTTGTCTCTTCAGGAGTCATTTGGAGAGTCATGGGGTATAAGTTCTGTCTACATACTGTATGTATGTACAGCTCTCGCAGTTTGCAGACAGGGACGGTTTCCACATGTTGTTTGGGTTTATAAAAGCGTGGCATTGTGGCAGCACAATGCATTTGTCAGTGCGCTCGCGTGTTCGATTGATTTGTATTCGCATCGTGACTGTTTCCAAGTTTGGATATATGTTCTCATTTTTCAACTCAAAATCTCGAGTTTTTTTCGTTCGTTTCTACATAGTTGCTTCTTAAGTGCTGACCGATGAGCCATTCTCGGTTTGTCTTGGAATTGCACAGATGTGTCGGTTGCGGAAGTGAGCGCCACGCACTTCACGTTTGACCAGTTGCTCCAACTTTTTCCGACGAATTGTTGTCCAAGATTGCGTCGAATGTCGAAAACAACGTCGCTGTTCAGCCAGAAAGGCACTTTATACAGACCACAATCATAGATTTGTCTTGTGCAAGATCGAAGGCCCATTCATTCGGTGCGCGCAGGGTTGGGGCAAGAAGAAAATTTTGTTTTTTCACGGCTCGCGCACTAATGATAAGATTCTTGGCATGAGCAAGAGACTTTCGGCCGTGCATGAAAATAAAATTTAAAAAAAAGGTTTTTAAAAAAATAAAAAATTTTTTTTAAATGTTTTCGGGGGAGCAAAATGTTCTAAAACGTCCAAAACGGGGTTATTTTTTGGCATTTTTTTGTCATTTTGTCATATTCATTCTCAATTCTGTGTGGTTTATGAGTGAATCTTGCTCATTCGGCCACAAACTGTTGTGCCCGATACCACAGAGCAGCAATCATCGGTCCATATCAAGCACAGACTGTTGGACCGCATCGAAATGGCGTAAACACCCTTCATAAGTGATGCAAACCAATTAAAGTCGATTTTTTTCGCGCTTTTGCGCGTTTTTTACGCAAATTTGGTAAAATATCCCGGAATCTCAGTCTTTTTTTAAAAAAAATTTTTTTCCAACTCTGGGTGTAGTAGAGCTGTACCTCTGTTGACCGTATGAAACATTATACTCATGTATGTATAGTATTTCCTTTTTATGTGAGTCAAAGGAAGCCGTGTCAACGTTGTAAGCCAACTCCTAGCTGAGGTCGAAATCCACGACTCTCCTTGAAAATGCAAAGAAAGAGAAATCACACGTGACATGCACGCCGCCAACGTCACCAGAAGCCTGAAACATTGTTTCGTGCGCCGGAATCTTACGTGGCGTGTGACGTCTGATTTCTCTTTCTTTGCATTTTCAAGGTGAATCGCATATTTTCGACCTTAGTTAGGAGCAACTGGATCGCACGTTGAGTGGGTGTTTGGACCAATATAATACGGAAAGACTATATGTTTTTATTGTATTTGGGTTTGAACGAGCCAACAATCACTCACTGATGGGGTATTTTCCACAGCCCTGGTTTTTTGCTCACAATGTAACTTTAGATCAGCGAAGTCTGGTGGAGAGCCTTTTGTAAGCAAAAAGCGGTTGCCTTTGAAATACATACATACGTATTTATCCTACATTGTACTTCATCTTGAACACCACGATTGCGTTTGAAAATATTTGAAATGGCCGATGTTTTTTCGGATTCAAAAACTCGCGCCAAAAAAATCCATGAACATTTTTCACTGGATTGCTGTTCACGATTCGTACAGCGGTAGCGGGCGCATTGTGAATTCGAGTGGGTCAACGAAGCATCAGCGAGCCTGGAAGAAAAATTTGTTGGAAAAAGCCGGGTATACAAAAACAAAAAGACCTCACCTGCATATTGATACATACCGGACCCGCCGTGGTAACACTATGCCGACAACTACAAGTTTTAAGTTCCGTTACATAATGGTATTAGTCGGTCAAATTCAAAGCTGGAGAAACTGTGACGCCAAATCATGTGGTGGTGGTACAGTACCGGGTGCAATTCTAGGCTGAAAGTTGAAGTCGCGTGCACGGTGCACGCGACTTCAACTTTCAGCCTAGAATTGCACCCGGAACTGTAAGTCTGGGTACACGCGCTACTTACAGCAATCAATTGTACACATATGGCACACACAAATGTGGGTCGGACCAGCAATCAAACATCTTTGAATGAGAAATCTCCAAATAATAATTGATCTTTGTTCACCCGAACTCGTACGTTTCGCGCAAGTTCGGTCCCAGAAAGTACCACATGTTTTTGGTAACCCAATTCTCAACTACATGTTGATCCTGTCGCTATTATCGTTTGTCTACTTCGGTCTCAGAAGAAGACTGTTTTGCGATATGCTAGTCTTGCAATTCAATTCCATAAGTACAGTATATACGTACTAGAGAGGGTTAGCACTTCAGTTTGAAACTAGATATTGATAGCTACATATCTTTTCTGAGTATGCGACGTAAAAAACCGATGATCAATATTTTTAGAAATGAAAGATAGAATTTCTGATAGTGATAAAAAGTAAGAGTTCACGTCAAGATCGTTTGAAATATATTTCGAAACATGCTCACTCAAAGATAAAAGCATATAGCGATGATGTGAAAAGGAAGAGTAGTGCAGAAAATGTGTTGCGATGCGATGCTTACTTTATTGTATATGCGCCCATGTTGTGCACCGATTTGCCAAAAGCAACAGACGCCCGCCAATAAAGCAATAAAGTTCTTCTGAATGAACATGTTTGCTCAGACAGATTTATTGCTGGTGTGTCTCTAAGCAGTAATGCGTTTGATTGCTTTGCTCGATTAAGCAGAAAAATGCCCATTTATTGCGCAATCCCGCGTGCTTTTGTGCTTGGTCGCAAAAACATACCCATTTGAAGGGGTTGCATTACGGCCCGATTTTAGCAATTGTTTACGACTGGGATTGTTAGCAATGGGGTGTGCCTGGGAACATAATGTATACACACATAATTGTTAAAGGTGCTGGTTAACAACCCTTCGACCGCGCTTGATCTTGGGGGGTAGTATATATAAACAAAGTTTGGACATCGTGTTACTCGACCCTAATCTGGTGAGCCGATTGGTTGCTTCCTGATGTTTCACGGCCACGTTGAAGTTTGCCCCTCGTGAAAAAAACCGAAAAAATTTGAAACGTTGCTGTGACGAATAGGCTGTTTCAAAGTTTGACACTAGAGTGACAGCAACCTCCAACAGTGTGCTGAAAACCGCAATGCACAATAGCTGTTGAAACGTCCGCATTGTTGAATAAAAAAATAAAAGGTTTCAGAAACCTGGCCATTTTTTGTTAAGATTTTCTACTCGTATAATTTTAAGCATCTGTGGTGAATGACATAAGTTGTCAATTACAAATAAAAATCCTCTAATTATCAAGTTTTTTGTTTGTGCTCCCCAGTTTTCAAAACCCTACACAGCTCACACAATGTTTACCACAACATGCGCAAGGCAGCCATTCCACAGCGCACGCACACAACAAAGCTTGCCAGCTGAAACATTGCTGTGTTGTCGCTGTGCCGGCTGTGTGTTGTCGTTGTGTGTGCGCTGTGGAATGGCTGCCTTGCGCATGTTGTGGTAAACATTGTGTGAGCTGTGTAGGGTTTTGAAAACTGGGGAGCACAAACAAAAAACTTGATAATTAGAGGATTTTTATTTGTAATTGACAACTTATTTCATTCACCACAGACGCTTAAAATTATACGAGTAGAAAATCCTAACAAAAAATGGCCAGGTTTTTGAAACCTTTTATTTTTTATTCAACAATGCGGACGTTTCAACAGCTATTGTGCATTGCGGTTTTCGGCACACTGTTGGAGGTTGCTGTCACTCTAGTGTCAAACTTTGAAACAGCCTATTCGTGTCACAGCAGCGTTTCAAATTTTTTCGGTTTTTTTTTCACGAGGGACAAACTTCAACGTGGCCGTGAAACATCAGGAAGCAATCAATCGGCTCACCAGATTAGGGTCGAGTAACACGATGTCCAAACTTTGTTCATATATACATACTACCCCCCAAGATCAAGCGCGGTCGAAGGGTTGTTAACCAGCAGCTTTAAGGCCACTATATATGTACATACTTTGCCTCGTTGCGATACACGCAACATTTTCTTGCGCGTTGATTGGATCATGCGCGACCAACAGCCAATCAGCGCGTCAGAAAATGTTGCGTATATCGCAACGAGACATAGTATAAAAGTGGCCTTTACTTTTTGCGATGGTGTTGCGCGTCACGTGGCGTCACTTGAAAAGTGGTTCTTATTCTCAGCATACCTCAACCACTATCACTGCTTGTTTTGCAAAATAAACGGCCGCCTATTTAAACTGCCGTTGTGGATTTTATCTCAGTATCACATACCAAAAAATGATGGGAAAACACGGAATATTATAGGTAACAATTTGCACCGGTGAAGCGGTAATGTCACGTGAAATTGATACACCATGCACAAGAGCACATAAATGGGTAACCGGCCAGTACATACGATACGTATATGTACATGGAAGCAGTGGTCAATAAAGAACATTTTTTATTCAATCCGTTTTTAAAAGCTTTTAATTTAAAGGTATTTTTATTCCAGACAAAATCTGCCCAACGCGATAAAAAGATGAGCGCTCAAGCAAAAATAGCAGTGTTTTTCTTGCATAACGTGTTCTAAGTGCACACAGTAAAGCACGGGTAATATGAAAACATTTCTATCCACAGGCCAATAAGTACACATACCAACAGTAAGTCAGGTACACACCCGCATCCTTGCCCTGATCCTGATGTGTCGTCAACTGAATTTTTCCTTTTCTCTTAATTTTCGAATTTGTGTCACTTCTATACCGTTTATTATGCACGTGGCAGAAAGGATTGATTGGTTCGAGCCATAGTAATTGTGGATCACACTAGTGTTGTTTGTCTATTGTCCATCACATGCACCGTCGACATGTCAAGTGAGGCATTGTGATCAGGATCGCTTCTCTGTCCGTTCGGCAGAGCGCTCAGATTTTTGAATCCTCTGCCCTACATACTACGAGTGAATGGCAGCTAATTTTGTCTGCCACCGACCTACCTAAGTTTTGTTATCCAGAAAAATGTAAGATCTCGAACCTGATACTCCAGCATGTTCGGTTTGAATGGTTGCTTGATCTGAGCAACGTGCCAGTTATACGTATACATCCAGAAGGGTAGTCGAAAACAAGCTACAGTAGGTTAAGGATGATGCATTGGAAACGTGCTTACAAATGGGCCTCAATTGGGCTAAAAAATAAAAAAATATAAAAAAAATATATTCGGACACGAAGGAATCTGAACATCGGCCTTGTTTTTTTGTCCCGGTTGGGTCCAAGAAATGCATGAGGGCTGCCAGTACCGAGATTGATGAGACCCTGCTTCTGGGACGCAAAATGCCTGGACCTAAAAGTAAGCCCCGTATTCTTTTTCTTTGTTTTTTTGTGTGGATACAACCCTAAATCGCTTTCTACAATAGCAGCGAACTCACCACCAAAGCGGTTATCATTGAAGCACATGCCATCATTGGAAATGAACCTCAGCTAAAAATGGTAATGCGTCACCTAACGATAGATGTCACGGCTGCATTCATGGTGCAATTCACTCCGAAGAATGTCGTCTTCAAGTATGTGCTGTTGTTGTCAGGCTTTAGGAATGACCGAGCAGAAGAAAATTCGGATATTTACTATGACCGAGTTTGAAAAACTTGAATAAGCTGAATCCACGCATATCCAGGAATGCCACATCGGTTGGATCGTGCCAGCCAGCTGCGTTGACAATTTGCTCATAATGCTTATGACTTTCAAGAACTCTCCTTTTAGGTTGTGACAAGTTTTGCGCTCGGTTAATGCCGGTTCAATGGTGCTCGAAAAATGGACCACATTCTTGGAGTGCTGCATAATGAGAAGCATGTTCACACACGTCAAACTCTGGTGTTTCATTTTCGAGTTTACGTACGAATTCTTGGCTGGGAACCGGGTCGTCTGTACTGTATGTCCGGAACGGGCGAGCAGCAACAACGCCTGAAAAGAGAGTTGTAACGGGACATTTGCGTTGATGCAAGCGCAATACAAAAACACTTACCTTTCGTTCGGCGTTTTACAAGGTGTAATATCACAGTTACAAACAAAAGACGGCGTTGCTACCAACGGTCGGCGGTGGAAAATCTGCATGCATCGTGTTTGGGAGATTTTAGGGCGTATATAAAGTACATAATAGCATATAAAGTACATACAACATTCGATAGGCGGCCACAACTCTGATAAAAGAATACGGTCGCAGTCATATTCAATTCTCATTATTCAAAAACTGATTGGAGGTATATGACTGAACGTTGCCGCGACAGCGGCTTGTGGGTGGCCCTGAATTTGTTTTTTGCACTTGTTGGCGTCCTCACGATGTATCGCTGTGAACGCGTAGGTATTTTATCTCGCGTGCTTTCTTGCTTTCCGCCCATTTCCGTTTTTGTTCATCAATTTAAGCAACAATCATTTCAACTTATGTTATATAAACTGATCTCGTAAATACCAACCCACTTACGTTTATAGGACTGTGATCCCATTGATGCATACATCCAGAAGGCATACAATAATGAAATCTTATATCGGACGCACTTGCTATACGTGTTGATCAACTGTGGTGCGAGCCAATTTTTCTGATTCGCACAGGCACATACAAACATGAAAATGTGTCACTCAGTCGGCCTATCCTTCATTCAAATGATAAAAAGAGAAAACAACTCCACCGTGTTGTTCAGCCTCTTCCAATTGTTTGCACAATGTGTGTTTGTCAGACAACAATGGGACGGCATGTTTGTCTTTTGGAGCAAATCTCAATAAATCTGTGTTTTTGAAAGCGGAGGCTGGTATCGAGGATTGCAACTTAGGATCCCTTTGTACATATGTCATAATCAGTATTAGCTGAAGCGCCTTTTTTTAAGTGCCTGAAAACGAGTGATGAACTGTGATTATTTATCGCAATGGCACGGAACATTATTCACTACTAGGCGCTGAATCTGCCTATGGCCCGGGCTTGAGTCCCAAAAGGCCTATGTTGCTCAGCATTTCATTTTTTCATCACAGTACAGCGCAAATACATATCATCTTTAATTTTGTGTACTCAGTTATTACGTGTGCGGGTCACCATCTACAGAGATTTTACTACTCGCCATCCCGTTAAGCTTCGGGAGATTTTAACGACGTGACCCTGCGTGTGATAATGTGTGTCGCTAAAAATGAGGATGCCTATTCAATAAAACTGGTTGTGTGTGAGTTGCATCCCTGCGCTCTTTTCTTGGATTGTTTCTGGATCAGACCGGCTGTGAGCTTCAGGGGAAAGCCTATGGACTCAATCCGCTTCATTTTCACACGTGCCTCACCTCATGTTGTTGCGATTGCGAACGTCGACTCTGTGCTGTTTCGTTAAACTTTTGGGTGTATCAGGCTCGGTTGTGGGTGTGTGTGTGTGTGTGTGTGTGTGTGTGTGTGTGTGTGTGTGTGTGTGTGTGTGTGTGTGTGTGTGTGTGTGTGTGTGTGTGTGTGTGTGTGTGTGTGTGTGTGTGTGTGTGTGTGTGTGTGTGTGTGTGTGTGTGTGTGTGTGTGTGTGTGTGTGTGTGTGTGTGTGTGTGTGTGTGTGTGTGTGTGTGTGTGTGTGTGTGTGTGTGTGTGTGTGTGTGTGTGTGTGTGTGTGTGTGTGTGTGTGTGTGTGTGTGTGTGTGTGTGTGTGTGTGTGTGTGTGTGTGTGTGTGTGTGTGTGTGTGTGTGTGTGTGTGTGTGTGTGTGTGTGTGTGTGTGTGTGTGTGTGTGTGTGTGTGTGTGTGTGTGTGTGTGTGTGTGTGTGTGTGTGTGTGTGTGTGTGTGTGTGTGTGTGTGTGTGTGTGTGTGTGTGTGTGTGTGTGTGTGTGTGTGTGTGTGTGTGTGTGTGTGTGTGTGTGTGTGTGTGTGTGTGTGTGTGTGTGTGTGTGTGTGTGTGTGTGTGTGTGTGTGTGTGTGTGTGTGTGTGTGTGTGTGTGTGTGTGTGTGTGTGTGTGTGTGTGTGTGTGTGTGTGTGTGTGTGTGTGTGTGTGTGTGTGTGTGTGTGTGTGTGTGTGTGTGTGTGTGTGTGTGTGTGTGTGTGTGTGTGTGTGTGTGTGTGTGTGTGTGTGTGTGTGTGTGTGTGTGTGTGATCGCAATGAATCAAATTGAATATGCGCTTACTTGCGCATCCGTGATGACTGTCGATATATCAGTCGCGCCCATTAATATTCTGTCCTCATCGGCGGGCACTGCGTCGACAATCGTGAGCTGTCTTCCTTTGGCACTGTGAACAAGTGTTACGAAACCGCCGTTTTGCGATACCATACCAACAAATTATATCTACCCATGCTGTTTTTTTCAATAGTTAGTCCTTTGATGTAATTTATGTATGTATATGTGTGTCACCGCTGGCTGCAGTGCAGTGCGATTTTTTCCTCAGAGATTTCCTGTTGTAACGTGTGATGATAAGGAAGCTGTTGTCATTGAGCCAGTATTACTCCAATCCCTCTCTCGAAAAGGGCTCAACTTAAAGTTGTTGATGCCCGCTTGGCTCAGTCAGACCCCATGCGCACCAAGCACAATCTTCTTCCCGCATCAGCTGTTATTATTTGGCATATCATCAAGGATTGAGTAAAATTCAGGGGTTTACTGGATTTGCTTTTGGAAGTGGTTGAATGGGTATTCAGGTGTCGCCTGATTTTCAGGTGCACACAACACGGGTACATATACTGTAAGTTAAATTCACCTCGTCAGATGGTTGAGGACCTTCGTTTTCGCGCACGCCGTGGCTGTTCAAATCTCAAATACATACAGTACACTTTTTTCAAAAAAAAACTTTCGCATCATGATTTGCGACTATGGCACGTGGCTGGTGAACGCCAATTTAACATTTATGAGAGCAAAAGTGGTCTCATGATGGTTATAATAGGGTGTTCTTAACATTTTTAAACATTGCTCGGCCGTCAGATGTCAGGTCACTGGGTGTATGTAATTCTCAACGACCTGTTATTTGTTGTTTATTTGTTTTATTTTTTTATTTTATTGTTGTACGCAGAACTTGAGGTCGTCTCTTTCACTCTATTCGAACTCAGTCAATTGTGACATGTGTGTGAAGCCAAATACATTTAATTTTGGCATTTAGTACAAGTTAATAAACGCAGTTTACGATTCTGAAGCACCACAGGTTTACGAAACGCACTCGAGCCTGAAAAGGGGTTGGTCGCTTTTTGGTTAGCCGGTAAACAAACACAAAAACGTACCTGTCGTCTCCGTTTCCGCTTTTAATGGTGTTATAGTGAATACCGTAAGGCTGTGAGCAGATAAACGCGGAATGCGGAATTGGTTTTCAACTCCTTAACTGTACAGCTACATACATGTGTGGCGCTTCAAGAAAATGCTTCAAAGTCTGTTTGGCGCGTCAGGGCTATGATGACCACGCTGGTTTTTATTCCGCATTCCGCGTTTATCTGCTCACAGCCTAACAAATTATAACGCTTGGTTTTGTTCTACCATCAGCTCATGAGACGCACGTCACGGTTCCACGTACATTTCGAAACTTTTCGAACACAATTCAATATGGTAGATGGGTAGCATCATTAAAATACAACTCTGAAAGACAGAAAAACATCCTAAAAATGTGGGCTATTGTTGACCACTCCATTGAAAGCCTCTCTAAAAGTCGGTGCAAAATGATTTTCAGAAAACAGATCAGCAGTTGCAAAATGAACGCGAAGTTTTCAGGCAATGCGCCGGAAGAAACATGTATGTTATTCAGCTGAGAAGTCAGCTGAAATTCTAATCGTCAAAAGCAATACAAATGCAAACGTTGCTCCAAGCAAAATTATGTGGCACAATACTGTGAAACAATAAATGTTAATTTACAAAAAATAATACGCGAAAATATTGCAAAAAATACAGTGACAGAAATGCAATAAGTATTATACTTTGCTAGAATGACTGTTGTAAGCCTGTACCATCTGTAGATGGGCCGAGACGACAAAAACAGACGCCGATAGAGCACAATAAACTTACACCAGGGCTTGTGGATCGGGGAATTCTCGCTTCTAATTCATATTGCTTGGTTCTCAAGCCTAGGGTTACACACTATAATACATACATATACACCATAAAGCCGTTGCGGCAGGATTCGTTTGCGACTTTTGAAGCATATCGTGGTTTGGGCAATTTCTTGGGATATATAAAGCAGACATACTGCTGATTTATTGCGCAAAGCCGCCCTGTTTTTTATTGATCCTAAAAATATGCCCAATGATGTGCTTTATTTTCGGGCCGCTCGCTTTAAGCTAATGTTTACGAATGCGATTATACAAGGGGTGCACCTGGGCCATTATTGTTCTTTGTTCTTTTGAGTTGCCTGGGTCTTACCGATCCTTTTGTCATTTTATTAGCACAAGCAATGCTGTTGTTTCGTTTGTGCTAAGCCGTTGAGAATAGACTTGTTATTACTCATATGAATTTAGCGATAATACAGCACATAATACCTATAGCTTGTAGTATGTCAGCATATGCAAATGGGCTCGGCCAGGTTAACGCAATTGCGCTCATGCAAAAATAGGGGTATTTTTGTTACATAAAATGTTGGAGTACATATAAAGCACTGGTGACACGAAAACAATACTATCCAATGATCGATAAGTATAAAACCGCAATCAGATACACACCCGTACACTTCCCCAGGTGGTGTGGGTGTCATGGTATGGCTTTCTGATATTCGGGATGAAAAATTTGGGTGAAATTAAAGGGTGTGTCTAACGTCTCCTAACCCCAGGTTTTGTTGGGTAGAATTGAAAGATGACCTCGAAAGGCCGCCGTGTGCAAAAAACCGCGTCTTTTAACTGGCCAAATCGCGAAATCTTGAGGGTTACTTTTCGAATTAAATCAATTTCCGGACACAAAATTCAGACTGAGCTGACGGAAAAAAGCTGCGAAGCGAAACACACACAAACCAGCTTCTATGTGTTAAATGAAACATTCATTGTGTCCACAGTCAAACCAGCAGCCAGAGCGGTGTGTGTTGAGCGTCTACGTGCATTGCATGGGCGGCTGAGCCGCGCTTAAACATGCAATGTTTCAGCAGAAAAACGCCAAACGTGAGTAGCGCGCACTCAAAAGCGCCTGGAGTTCTGTGTCCGGAAATTGATTTATTTCGAAAAGTTACCCTCAATATTTCGCGATTTAGCGAGCTAGAAGACGCGGTTTTTTGGACACGGTGGCCTGTCGAGGTCATCTTTCGATTGCACCCAATTAAACATGGGGTTAGGAGACGTTAGACACACCCTTTAATGCACACGACCATCACTCATTTCTGGTTTCGGGTCTGGGGCATGGATAAATGAATGCCCACCGAGTCAAGCGTACAGTCCAACCACGAGCTCATGAGACGACTGTTTTTTAGCTTGCTTGGCCAGATTCAAAAATGCGCCGGTTGCGCGTGTTTTCGCAAACAAGAGAAAGAGATATGGCCGAGAGACATGATGACAAGTTCCAGCTGGCTGACCTCAAATTTGTTGCGTGCTTACGCGAACAGCAACGTTGTTCAACACACAAATGTTTTGGGAGTGAAAAGGGAATTGACGCATCGAGGTGGAGAGCGTTGTTAATAAAAAATACGTGCGTTTCTTTTTCTTTCATTTCCGAAATAGGTGGAACCGGAACATTATTGGATCCGTACAAGTCAACTTCAAAATAAATCGTCTCATGAGTTCATGGTTGGACTATACGTGTGGGATTAGCGCCTGTGAGTGTGTGCACTATGTCAAACAATCACACTTTGTCTCATGTCATACTTTATTCGCAGTATCAGCGATCGGCAACATGGCTTATCTCAGCCGTGCTTGAAAGAATGCAACCAAATTCGATAAATTTCGGGTCAATCAATATAATAATCAGTTTCGTCCACAGGCAGATAGTTTTCTTGAGCATCATTACGTTCAGGTCCGTAGCGGTCGTGCAGCAATTGATAGATGCTGCGCCACATGTCAGCCGGGGTGGAACGTTCGGATTCGTCTCTTGAACGACGGCGGCCAACAACTGAAATTTTCACACGATTTAGCCTTGTGAAACATCTAACGCAATGCGTGCCCAGAAGGCTAAGGCTGAACTCTGACAAAAGCGAAAAGTACGTAGTAAAACTTTTTTTTACTTTTCGCGTTTGTCAGAGTTTAGCCTAAACCGCATCGTTATTGATCTATCATCCTTTGCGCAAAGCACGTCCACAAGACAGCTGAAATTTTGAACTTAATCGCATACTGTATGTATTTGCAGTTGATTTGTTGTTCAAAATATCTGTTCTCATTTGGATCCCAGCCCAGCACGGTTGTACTGTACTGTCGCCTGACTTTTTCGCGTTTCTTGCGGCCGCCCTCACACAAACGCGAAAAGCGAAAAGGCTTTTCAGCGTAGTCATCATCCACAGCGCACACCAAACAGCCTCTGAAACATTTTGCTTGAGCATCACTGTGTTTTAGGCCCGTGGTCCTGAACTTTTCGCTTTTCGCGTTTGTCTGAGTGCGGCCTAAATTATTCGTGTAAATTCTACCAGGAGCAAAACTGCAGGAAACGACAAAACTTCAGAGGCCCCACGAGCACGTGAATCGACAACAAAACGTGACAGGTTTCAACCCTGGCACCTCGCCCGTCTGTGAAAACAAGCCGAAACGGACGAAACTCACTGCTGTTACATCATCATTCTGTAGGTATCTAGGTTCAATAAGAATAGTTGCTACAGCCCGTTTACCAAACATTTTTCTGGACGTGGCCATTCGATAGAACAGTGGCGTACACTGGGGCCCAAAGGGCAAAAAAAACTTTTTTTTATCTGTGGTGCTTGTCTAATTTTTCAAACCACTTCTTATCTGGTGCTTGATTCGAATTTGATAATTTTAAGGCAAATACCACACCAGACGTGACGCGAAGTTTTAGTAATTTTTGGACGAGTGACAGCAAAATTTCGTGGAAAATGGGTGAAACGAGCGAGTTTGTGCTTTTACAGTACATCAGTGCGACAAGAGAGAGAAATTCTGGCAAATTCAGGGGTTCCTTTTCGCCGCCTGCACTCTCAGAAATAGCGGGGCAGGGGCCCTTTCACAGCATGGCCCGTGTGGCCCACCGGATACGCTAGTGCGATAAAGGTGCGAGCTAACGAAATAGAAACGTTTATTCGTACTCTGTCCGGTGCACCGGTGTTGGAACATCGTTTGTGTCCTGGTGCACGGTCTAATCATTTGGTTGTTCGCATTTTGGAAGTAGTAAATCCACAGTTTCGTAGGTCTCTTGCGGATCGTGTCCCAACCATCCCTGTGTGTCAATCACGGTCGAGTTTTACTGAGGGCGCCCTAAGAGGCAGATATGTAACTACGTGGAACGTTTCCATCTTACGCCCCGGGGTTTTATTCGATGTTTTCTTTTTGGTCGGAGTCTCCATTTTCAACCAATTTCCCGTTAGAACCTCCGGGGCTTTAGTAAGCGCATGCTGGTCCGACTAACATGAGATAGTTGCAGTTGCAATACACTCCACCCTGTGTTGTGGGTGGGGGTGGTTGCGTCGTTGTTGTTTCGGCAGAGGGGTTATATCGCCCACAAGTTTTAGAATTTACGCAGAATTTTGTCGAAATTTAGTTTATGCCCGTCAAGATGGACGACTGTGTACATACGTGTTCCATAGCGTGTGCTCTCCTGACGGGTTGGGCTGTTTTTTTCTCGGTATGAGTTAGTTTGCTCAACTTAAAGGGGTGGTGCCACTTTTATTGAAGAGAACTCGGATCTGCCTAAAAATTTAATACAAGATGCTCGAGGACCGGGTTTTATTGCAAAGTGACAATAAAAAATTCTGAATGTTGATCTATCATGAATGGGAGCCTTTCGAAAATCCGATTTGCTCCCCGGTTGCGATTTTCATTGTTTCAGCCATAGATCGCAACAAATCAAATGAGAAACAAAAGTAAGCACATCGTTTGAAAGGCAATCAAAAACTGCATAAAAAGTTGCTCTTATGATTTTTCACAAAAATGCGCCGAAATAAAGTTATTTCAAAAAAATTTTTTTCGGACATAGAATAAAACCGGGAAAAAATTCTCTGAAATTCTATCCATGTAAATAACTTTAATTAGTGGCATTTTTGTGAAAAATCACGGGAGAAACTTTTCGTGCAGTTTTTGATCCCCTTTCAAACGACGTGCTTATTTTCGTTTTCCAGTTGAAGAGTTGCGATCTATGGCTGAAACAATGAAAATCGCAACCGGGGAGCAAATCGGATTTTCGAAAGGCTCCCATTCATGATGGATCAACATTCAGAATTTTTTATTGCCACTTTGCAATAAAACCCTGTCGTCAAGCGTCTCGTATTAAATTTTCAGGCAGATCCGAGTTCTCTTCAATAAAAGTGGCACCACCCCTTTAAATAGAAGGGTGCTTGGCGACATTTCATAATTCAATGGGAAACTGCAACAAAACACCCAAACGTTTACGTAATTACGAATGGGGGTCGCTCAAAAACCTGAGTTGCTCAGGCTGCGAAATTCCTTTTGTGATTTTTCATACACGATCCGTGTCAGGCCGATCAACTTTACTCGACCACGACTGACAACCACCCCTAAGACAAGTTTTGTAGGATTTGTATTTTGCCGTAGGCCATGTAGTCGACCAGCTTGCGCTTACTAAACCCCGATTTAACGAAATTGGTGAAAATGGAGACTCCGACCAAAAAGAAAACATCGAATAAAACCCCGGGCTAAGATGGAAACGTTCCACGTAGTTAATATCTGCCTCTTAGGGCCCCTCAGTAAAACTGACCGTGATTACACACAGGGATGGTTGGGACACGATCCGCAAGAGACCTACGAAACTGTGGATTTACTACTTCCAAAATGCGAACAACCAAATGATTAGACCGTGCACCAGGACACAAACGATGTTCCAACACGGGTGCACCGGACAGAGTACGAATAAACGTTTCTTTTCGTTATCTCGCATCTTTATCGACTAGCGTATCCGTGGCCGGGCATGTGGGGCCCTGCCCCGCTATTTCTGAGAGTGCGGCGGCACCCCTATTTTTTTCTCTTGTCGCACTGATGTACTGTAAAAGAACAAACTCGCTCGTTTCACACATTTTCCACGAAATTTTGCTGTCACTCGTCCAAAAATTACTAAAACTTCGAGTCACGTCTGGTGTGGTATTTGCCTTAAATTTATCAAATCAAGCACCAGATAAGAAGTGGTTTGAAAAATTAGACAAGCACCACAGATAAAAAAATAAGTTTTTTTTGCCCTTTGGGCCCCAGTGTACGCCACTGTTCTATCGAATGGCCACGTCCAGAAAAATGTTTGGTAAACGGGCTGTAGCAACTATTTTTTATTGAACCTAGATACCTACAGAATTAAATGATGATGTAACAGAAGTGAGTTTCGTCCGTTTCGGCTTGTTTTTTCACAGACGGGCGAGGTGCCAGGGCTGAAACCTGTCACGTTTTGTTATCAATTCACGTGTCGGTGCTCGTGGGGGCCTCTGATAGTTTTGTCGTTTCCTACAGTTTTGCTCCTGGCAGAATTTACGAATACTTTAGGCCGCGGCCGCACTGAGACAAACGCGAAGAGCGAAAAGTTCAGCACAAACACGGGCCTAAAACACAGTGATGCTCAAGCAAAATGTTTCAGAGGCTGTTTGGCGTGCGCTGTCATAATGACCACGCTGAAAAGTCTTTTCGCTTTTCGCGTTTTTGAGGGCAGCCAGGGCGAGAAACCGAAAAAGTCTGGCGACAGGGTACAGTACGAACCGAGCAAGCACTTTGGGCTAGTAAAAAGAGCAGATCCACAAAAAGCAGACTTAAAAACGATAGGCCTGCCTGAGCCTAATCCAATGGAACAAAATATGCTCTGCTCATTTGGCCCTGCTCTTTTTCACTTGCTCAAAGGGCTTGCTCAATGTGCTTTGCTCAATGCCGGCCACCGGCGACAACAACTACACTACACGGGACTAAAAAAAATATTTTGAACAACAAATCAACTGCAAATACATACAGTATGCGATTAAGTTCAAAATTTCAGCTGTCTTGTGGACGTGCTTTGCGCAAAGGATGATAGATCAATAACGATGCGATTTAGGCTGAACTCTGACAAACGCGAAAAGTAAAAAAGTTTTACTACGTACTTTTCGCTTTTGTCAGAGTTCAGCCTTAGCCTTCTGGGCACGCATTGCGTTAGATGTTTCACAAGGCTAAATCGTATCAATATTTCAGTTGTTGGCCGCCGTCGTTCAAGTGACGAATCAAGAAGTTCCAAGCCGGCTGACATGTGGCGCAGCATCTATCAATTGCTGCACGACCGCTACGGACCTGAACGCAATGATGCTCAAGAAAACTATCTGCCTGTGGACGAAACTGATTATTATATTGATTGACCCGAAATTTATCGAATTTGGTTGCATTCTTTCAAGCACGGCTGAGATAAGCCATGTTGCCGATCGCTGATACTGCGAATAAAGTATGACATGAGACAAAGTGTGATTGTTTGACATAGTGCACACACTCACAGGCGCTAATCCCACACGTATAGTCCAACCATGAAATCATGAGACGATTAGTGTGAAGTTGACTTGTACGGATCCAATAATGTTCCGGTTCCACGTATTTCGGAAATGAAAGAAAAAGAAACGCACGTATTTTTTATTAACAACGCTCTCCACCTCGGTGCGTCAATTCCCTTTTCACTCCCCAAAACATTTGTGTGTTGAACAACGTTGCTGTTCGCGTAAGCGCGCAACAAATTTGAGGTCAGCCAGCTGGAACTTGTCATCATGTTCTCTCGGCCATATCTCTTTCTCTTGTTTGCTAAAACACGCGCAACCGGCGCATTTTTGAATCTGGCCGAGCAAGCTAAAACAAAAACAGTCGTCTCATGAGCTCGTGGTTGGACTGTACACTTAAACTCGGCGGGCATTCATTTATGCCCATGCCCCAAACCCGAAACCAGAAATGAGTGATGGTCGTGTGCATTAAAGGGTGTGTCTAACGTCTTTTATTTCACACTATGTGCAGCTTATTTGCATTGGTGGTGCATTCGAAAGATCACCTCGATACAGGCCACCGAATGTCCAAAAAACCGCGTCTTCTAGCTCGCTAAATCGCGGAATATTGAGGGTAACTTTTCAAAATAAATAAATGACACCCACACACACCTCCGGAGGTGCTTATGAGTGCGCGATAGTCACGTTTGGCCTTATTTCTGCTGATTAAACATTGCATCTCTAAGTGCATCTCATCTGCCCATGCAATGCACCTAGACGCTAAAAACACACCGCTCTCGCTGCTCGTAAAATAGCCAGTGCACAAAATGAATGTTTCATTTAACACATAGAAGCTGGCTTGTGTGTGTTTCGCTTGGCAGCTTTTATCCGTCAGCTCAGTGTGAATTCTTTGTGTCCTTGAGGAAATGGATTTAATTCGAAAAGTAACCCTCAAGATTTCGCGATTTGGCCAGTTAAACGACGCGGTTTTTTGCACACGGCTTCCTTTCAACTGGCCATCCATAAATTCTAAGCAACAAAACGTGGGGTTAGGAGACGTTACACGCGCCCTTTTAATTAGCCCGATTTTTACATACAAAATATAAGAAAGCCATACCATGACACCCACACCACCTGGGGAAGTGATACGGGTGTGTATATAATTGCGGTTTTATACTTATCGATCATTGGATAGTATTGTTTTCGTGTCACCAGTGCTTTATATTTACTCCAACATTTTATGTAACAAAAAATACCCCTATTTTTGCATTAGCGCAATTGCGTTAACCTGGCCGAGCCCATTTGCATATGCTGACATACTACAAGCTATAGGTATTATGTGCTGTATTATCGCTAAATTCATATGAGTAATAACAAGTCTATTCTCGACGGCTTAGCACAAACGAAACAACAGCATTGCTTGTGCTAATAAAATGACGAAAGGATCGGTAAGACCCAGGCAACTCAAAAGAACAAAGAACAATAATGGCCCAGGTGCACCCCTTTTATAATCGCATTCTGTAAACATTAGCTTAAAGCGAGCGGCCCGAAAATAAAGCACATCATTGGGCATATTTTTAGGATCAATAAAAAACAGGGCGGCTTTGCGCAATAAATCAGCAGTATGTCTGCTTTATATATCCCAAGAAATTGCCCAAACCACGATATGCTTCAAAAGTCGCAAACGAATCCTGCCGCAACGGCTTTATGGTGTATATGTATGTATTATAGTGTGTAACCCTAGGCTTGAAAACCAAGCAATATGAATTAAAAGCGAGAATTCCCCTATCCACAAGCCCTGGTGTAAGTTTATTGTGCTCTATCGGCGTCTGTTTTTGTCGTCTCGGCCGATATTTACAGATACGGTACAGGCTCACATTAGTCACTCGAGCAAAGTATAATACTTGTTGTCCACTTTCTGTCACTGTATTTTTTTGCAATATTTTCGCGTATTATTTTTTGTAAATTAACATTTATTGTTTCACAGTATTGTGCCACATAATTTTGCTTGGAGCAACGTTTTCATTTTGTATTGCTTTTGACGATTAGAATTTCAGCTGACTTATTTCAGCTGAATAACATACATGTTTCTTCCGGCGCATTGCCTGAAAACTTCGCGTTCATTTTGCAACTGCTGATCTGTTTTCTGAAAATCATTTTGCACCGACTTTTAGAGAGGCTTTCAATGGAGTGGTCAAGCATAGCCCACATTTTTAGGATGTTTTTCTGTCTTTCAAAGTTGTATTTTAATGATGCTACCCATCTACCATATTGAATTGTGTTCGAAAAGTTTCGAAATGACGTGGAACCGTGACGTGCGTCTCATGAGCTGATGGTAAAACAAAGCCAAGCGTTATAATTTGTTAAGGCTGTGAGCAGATAAACGCGGAATGCGGTAATAAAAAGCAGCGTGGTCATCATAGCCCTGACGCGCCAAACAGACTTTGAAGCATTTTCTTGAAGCGCCACACATGTATGTAGCTGTACAGTTAAGGAGTTGAAAACCAATTCCGCATTCCGCGTTTATCTGCTCACAAACGCCTTACGGTATTCACTATAACACGATTAAAAGCGGAAACGGAGACGACAGGTACGTTTTTGTGTTTGTTTACCGGCTAAGCCAAAAAGCGACCAACCCCTTTTCAGGCTCGAGTGCGTTTCGTAAACCTGTGGTGCTTCAGAATCGCTAAACTGGGTTTAGATTAACTTGTACTCAATGCCAAATTTAAATGTATTTGGCTTCACACACATGTCACAATTGACTGAATTCGAATAGAGTGCAAGAGACGACCTCAAATTCTGCGTACAACAATAAAATAAAAAAATAAAACAAATAAACAACAAATAACAGGTCGTTGAGAATTGCATACACCCCAGTGACCTGACATCTGACACAGGCCGAGCAATGTTAAAAAATGTTAAGAACACCCTATTATAACCATCATGAGACCACTTTTGCTCTCATAAATGTTAAATTGGCGTTCACCAGCCACGTGCCATAGTCGCAAATCATGAGCTAAAGTTTTTTCCAAAAGCGTACCGTACGTATTTGAGATTTGAACAGCCACGGCGTGCGCGAAATGAGTTGAAACCATCTACGAGGTGATCTTATGACAGTATATGTACCCGTGTTGTGTGCACCTGAAAATCAGGCGACACCTGAATACCCATTCAACCACTTCCAAAAGCAAATCCAGTAAACCCCTGAATTTTACTCAATCCTTGATGATATGCCAAATAATAACAGCTGATGCGGGAAGAAGATTGTGCTTGGTGCGCATGGGGTCTGACTGAGCCAAGCGGGCATCAACAACTTTAAGTTGAGCCCTTTTCGAGAGAGGGATTGGAGTAATA
>JASAMV010002010.1:0-45210 GCA_030248065.1 Rhynchonema sp. JSB1_4
TGAGGAAGTCCTGGTCCACCGGCGGTTTTCTCACGAACAGAGAAACTACCCAGTTCTTTATAGCGGCATTCATGCAAAAAGAGAAAGCAGATAAACCAACCAAAGCACATGACTTGGCACCATATTCAGGTTCGCTCAGCCATTGTTACACGTAGATTGTGCGTGACACCCATAATAATTGGGTGCTGGGCTCCAAGACAGCAAACCTCGACCGATTATGCTCCCATTACTTGAACCACAACGACAATATCAAATCTGCACGATTACCTGTCTACAAAAAAACATTACTAATCTGGTGTTGGAAAGCCCCATATATTTGTTGAATGAGTGACATAAGGCTTTCCACAGGTTTTATGGAGCGAAGGGGGCAGCCCAATCATGTACAAAAATAGTGTTTGCCCTCCCAACATCAGCAGCATCATTGTGCTGAGCCCCTGTCAAGGATTTAGCTCGCGTGCGCGGTTACGGTAGACCCTCATGATGAGCACTTGGCACATATTTCAAATGAGAAATGACGCGAAAAATAGTAAATTCAAATAGTCGTGCTGGCATTGAGTCGAATGAGTGATTGACATTTTCACGGTAAGACGGCCGTGTGCTTGCAACTGGCAACATGAACGTTTTGGATTGGGAAAACGGTATCTTTTCGCGAACCTCACTCTGTGTCCGCTGATATTTCACTTGATGCGCGTTTTCGCACCATCATTAGTGCGTTTTGCCGAAGCGCTGACATGACATTGAAGTTCTGATAATTTTTTTCTACTTGATTACGTATGCAAGGCTGTATCAAACTTTTTGCACTTGAACTTGGATGCTGGTTGAGCGCGGTGGTCATCAGTTCTTTCAACCAGCTTTTCAAGAATTTACATTCCATGCTACTATGTCCTATAGAATGAATTATGTTACAAAATTGGCCAACTGATGTTTCAGAGCTGCGCATGTTTCTCTGTGATTATATAGCGTATGGTTGGATAATAACTCGGTGCAGCTGATGAACAGAAACTCAAAATTACTTAGAGTGGATCACCAACCCGGTCACCAAGGCGCTGACGATGTCCCACTGCCACATACGCGTCATCAACCAAGTTGGGCATGAGAATAGGTATACGCCGCATTACTGCATGTGGTTGTGTTTCGACAGATTACATTAATATATGGTTAAATTATATACATAATTACAGTTTTCAATATTTTATGACAGTCTGAAAACGAAAAATAGAAGTTTGAAATTAGAAGTTAGAATTAGAACTTTTTGTGGCACAAAAGGCAAAAAAATGAATGAGACGCACATTTTTTTGGGGGAACTCGTCCAGATGAACAACTAGCAGAGAACAACTCGCACCCTCACAACAAGCGCAGGGAACAAGCATGGTGTGCAAAATGAGAAGGGGGGCAGTGAATGAGAGACACGACACGAACACCACACAGCACAGGCAAGTTTTCCGAAATGTACATACCATGTAACAGGATTGACCTGTCAGTTTTTGACGAGTTAAGTGGAAAATAAAGATTTCGGGGCAGTTTTGGGTCGCCTTTTGGTTTTGGGGGTGGTGTAGGATCGCCTTCTTGATGCAAACCTTGTGATAATGACGATAAAAAAGAGCAAATAAACACAGTGTGCAGCACTTTGATCCAAACGGATTAACTACAGTAACACAACAGAGCACGAAAGATTTCTCATTGTCATGCATATTGAATACATATGTCGCGCATGGAATAAATAAACGGGAAGAGAAATGTGAGCCAAAGTGAACCATAAAATTTAGGCCAAATGTACGAAACTGCAGATGGGCGATCCACCACCACCTTAAAGCGATCCACCAACACCCAGGGCGATCCTCCACCACCTCAAAGTCGATCCTGTTACATGCAAGGAGGGAGCTGCTTGTGTGGGCGGCATGGGCGATCCTGCGATCCAGGCCCAGTTTTCCTCGCTGTGAAGACGCACAGATAATCTGGGTTGAGGCCCCCAACTGATTGAGCTCAGCATTATTTCGTTCAAATGTGTATCTTTACAGCTTATATTCATATGGTCAATGCACGTTGTCAACTCTGGTGGTCAACGTAGCCCAATGTCATGTAACATGTGTTTCCACGCGCTCACTCAAGGCTGATTTGATCTGGCCGCATTGACGATGTTCGTTGATAACTAAATAATTCGCCGCGTACATTTAACGTGAGTCTTCTTGAAATGAGTTAGGTACATGAACAAGTGCATTTTTAGACATGACATAGTTTTCTTGGATGGAGCCAGATGGAGCCTGAGCCTAATCCTCAGCGGACACTGACATGGACACTGAGATACGCTGGCTCGGAGTAAAAGCTGGCCAGTCACGTATCGTTTTCCGCCACACAAACGTTCCACAGTTCAGCATAAGCTGAAAAATAACCAGGACACCTCGTGTAACCGGTACAGGTCAAACCGGGACACCTGTTTATGTTTAATTTCTATCGCTTGCACAGTAAAATCAACTGTTTTTATCTTGCGCAAATTTAATGGGATGAGCAGTCAGAACATGTGCCATGGACAAAATGGATACTCATTTAGTTGGTGCGCCCAAACAGTTTCTTAACTACTGCAGCTGGTCGCTACGGTGCTCTTGGCTGCAGAATGCAGATACAGTAGATGCAATCAGCTTACCAAACGCAACTTTCATTTGTTGTGCTTCATAAAGGCAAAGTATAACATTGACCAGATAGATTGAATGCTTTAGTCAAAACACCTATGATGTCAGCTACAAGTTTGGTGCTTCATGTTTGTTGATCTTGGTAAACAGGAGGCATTGCTTCCAACAGCTCCTCAAACTGTGTATGAAAATCGCGTGTGCCAATCGCAAAAAACCAGCTCAGCATGACTTTTACAGAAAGTCCTTCGACTTACAAAATACAGCATGTCAAGTTCAAGTTCAAGATCACCGCCCCCTGTGGAAACGCTAGAGAGGTCGACCCGACCAGCTTTACGCCGATTCATAACGGGTTTGTGACTCACGGTCACGGTTCAGCGCAAGCTTATCGTTTTTAAGAGGCACCACAGGTTAAATTCAGGCACTTCGAAGTGCAGTCTTAAGCAGCTACAGGACGTTTCATTCCGCATCCGGAATGAAATGTCACGTACGCCGGAATAAATCGTCGGAACCGAATGACAGTGCAGTTAAATTAAGCAACATGATACATAATAAACCGCCACCGATGTTTGGTGAAGGACTTCAATCTCCTGCCTCGCGTTATTTCATCGTCACACTTTGGTCCGCGTTTTTTGAAAAAAATTGTTTTTCAGGCTCCAATCACATTTTGTCAGAACTCGTCTGATTAAAGCATTGGTTGGGTCGCTGGATCGAACAACATTGATTAATGACTCGGTCATGCCCGGCCGGGCAGCTGCAAGAACACATGCTTGTATACTGGTAAGGTTACATACCCAGATTCTGGCCCAGAAAGGCCTTGCCGGAAACAGTGTCCGGTTTCGGGTGTTTCACATGCGTCAGATACTGTTGTATGTTCTGTCGATAAGCGTGATCAATCTTTGGCCGGCGGGTTTACTTTGCTTGATAAAAAACGAGCGGATTTCGGGGTCCGATCGGTTATTTTTCATGGCATACGTCGTGTTTCCGTGTTTGTCCACGTTCGTCTGTTTCATTTTGTATTCCCCAGGGATTATGGACAAAACGCTCTTTCTGTCGTTAATTTAAACTCCACATCGCGCTCCAGGATTTTTAGTTTGCGACCAAACTTTAAACTTACGTTCCACTTCCAGTCGGACCACAAACTGCTCAACCGGAAAAACAAGCAACTCTTTCTCTGTCACGATCAAATTACAACGGCAAAACATTTTTTGTGGTTCAGCGAATAAAACGCAATAACCCGATCAAAAGAATACTTTTTTACTTCAAAAGGTGGAGCTTGCTGCATTCTGCTTTCCAGTCTGTGTCTGCAATCAGTTCTTCGTCAGTAGTGGAAGGGCACTTACCAATGGCCGTTCATCAATTTGTAGTGCTTGTTTTAATTGTTTTGCACGCACTTAATGTACTTCTGAAGTTGTTAGGATTGAAAGCCAGTGAAATCCGGTCCCTTCGGGAGGCGCTTTCTTGCCCAAAATGTTGTCACCTACCAAGTGGCCATCACTGCATGACCCTCGTGGTTTCGCTGATCCATCGCCAGTAGCGTACTTCCGTTGGTTGTTTACCTGCCCTGATACTTTCAACTTTCGGGAACTTGTGTTCACTTGGGAACAACGGCTGTAGAAGTTCAATGTTTTTTTTGCTATTCCCGTCTTGGACACATTTCTTGGAGATGTAGTGAAGGGAAGGAATATTTGTGTACCTGCCGAATTTCGGTGCACCATACGCTATATGCACTTTATTGCACTATATGACTTATGACTGCTCAGCTCAGGGTCACAAGGTCATCTGATTATATCGCAATATCTTATTTTCGTCATGCCCTTGCGCTCAAATGATTGCCATCGTCGCTGCAAGTGCGCAAGCAGTGTCAAATTACTGGAGAAGACTGATCATTAATGGTGTGTAGGCATGTATACATATTTGCTGTCTCCGTTCACGCACGTCTTCATCTTCAGTTCGGCATATCACGTTTGACAACTCACGTTGGACTCGGCTGACAACAAGCGAAAAGCCACGCTCAAATAATGCAAATGCTGCACTCACGAAATGCACCAGTGCCGATATTGTTTCCTTGTTCTTGCAAGCGTTTTTTCGACCCTTTGTGTCTGCACGCCAAACCGCGCTGGACGTGATATCATTATAACCAACCATGCTTGAATGGGTGCGATAGCGAGCGTGATTTCTTCACGTTACCAAGACACAACATAAAACCAAAGGACAGGATTCAGTATGTTTTTGTACTGTAGTTCCGTTCCCTTTGAGCGTGGTGTTTGTTGTTCAACTGTTTGTGCGACCGACGGTTGTAAACTGCAAGTCGCTCACTACGACCGGAAGCTGATTCAGAAGCCAACAATTTTATACAACACTCTTTCTGTTTTTCAAAAGGCCACTTTATACGCGTTATATTGCCCAGATACAACAGCAAACAAGATCAAGGCAACGCCAGTCGGTCTGTCTGTCCTGCTGGGCACCAATCAATTTATCGATGAGCATTGATTTGTATGATCGATCGTGTCGCACGGGAATTGCGCATGATGAAATCATCGTTTCATTCATTCACTAATATTCCCGAGAATTCTGGTCTCCGTTTTCTTATGCTTTGTTTTCCGCAGATCGTATATTATGTACATAGGTACATTTGCGTTCACTTCGGTTTCAACCACACCCCTTCTGTTCAGTTTAGGTTCTTATTATACTAAGTATACAAATGTTAGTGAAGAAACACGGTTCGCCCTTTGCATTTCCTCTAGATAATTTATTGAACTTTTTTGACGAAATTGCCTTTCGAACGATTGCTGTTTGTCTCAACGGCACAATCCATCAATGCTGGACTGCTTTATGGTCGCCATTCAGCCGGCCAACAACATCAGTCAAAAGTGCGTCCAATTGCTGTTATGTGGACCATAAACACGGCTAAAAGTATACAAAAAGCCCCTCCTACTAACAAAGTATACGATCATAACAAGCCTGTCCGAGTCACAAAAATGTCATCAATTTCGGCAATGTTCGATTGTCAACTCTGTTATGCTTTGCCTTTTAACGTTATTCGAATATGTCGCATGATGACCATTTGTTATGAGTGAGTCCTCTGAGCTTTGGGTTTGTTTCTGCATCAAATTGGAAGAGCACATATGTAGCATTATATAGCAAATACTACTTTGTTTGTGACATGTATTTTTGGAATGATACAACAAAACGACTTTTTCTTGTGTTGAGTTTTGGAATTGGAATTAGTATAGTTAAAGCCGTCAAAACAAAAGCAACTGGTTTTCAAAAAAACGATAGCTTGGCGTATGGCCAATTCAGTTAAGAATGGCAAAGTGGTAATGCTTCACAACAACAATGGGATTATTCTGCAGTCCATAATTTAACCACGTACAAATCTAAACATCATACAAAAGCCCCAGTTTCCGGTTTAGTTGCGGGTGGACCGCCGATGTTCCCTCTTGCAACGTGTGTCCATCTTGCTGTTGGGTGGCTCCAATGCTCAAAATTCGTGCATTGTAATTTGTTGTTGGGCATAAATCATGGAAAAGCACACGTTTTGGAATAGGTATACTTGTATAGCAGGGCTGTGCACCCACTAATATTTCATTTGAACGCGCATGGGCTTTTTGTGAATGCCCGTGCATGAGCGTTACATCTTCACGCAGCAGCATAACGCGCGCGTAGGAATTGTAGCCCCTGGACAGCATGAGATAATCGTGGTGATGTTTTCATGTATGTTTGGCAGTACCGTTGGCTGCATTTAGCCATTTTTTGCAGAAAACATGCATAGATGCAAAACGAGACAGGCAGCGTGAGAAGGTCCAACATTGCTGCCATACAGTATGTGCAGATGGTGCGCCCCTCACCAGCCCAGAACCGAAACTCAAAAGACGCCAGACTGGGTTTTCTCAAATGGCAGCGTATTCGAATGTTTGCGTGCCAGTTTGTTTTCCAAGAAGAGTGACCCAAATTGTCGAGCCTTCGTCTGGCTTGCTGACCCATCATCCTTTTGCGTGTATGTCTGTTTGTCTGACTATGTGCCTTGTCCCTGTCCCACTCTGTGCCTCCTTTCATATCTTGTTTTCGGTGGTCTATGCTTATGGGTTGTCGCTTGCAAGAGGGCGCAAGGCGCGATATTAGTCCAAATTGTACCGCATGTACATATACCGCGCACTCCCGCTTTGCTCCTTCTGCATTACATGGGTACGAGACAGCGGTCATACCATAGCGGGCCCGGCGGCGGAGAGTATGTACATGCATGCCCGCTCACATGATGATCTATGACCATCGTCCGTGTTTCGTAACATAACATTTTTCTTATGTTCATTTTCGAGCGCCGTGAGAAAAAAACATACGACTCCATATTGTAACCTCAACCGGCACACGACTTGTGCTGATGTTTGCTTGATGAGCCGCATGAGACATTTGGGTCCGGCGCAAAGGTTGTTACGTCCGCTATACATGGACATGAGAATAGGCATAACTTTAGCCCCGTTTTTGGTTATACCAATCCCATTTTCAAACCTGTACCTAATGAATGACCATTGTTAAGCTTACACATAACTCAAATACCCGCGATGCACCGCAGCATGGCCAGTTTTTCTTCCAAAAATTTGCGCTCCATTGGTTTTAGTGGGCTCAGTTTTTTTCTGCTTCCGCGTCCCTGAGGTTGAGGTTGAGTGTACACTGTTTGCGAACAAGAAAAACCACATGGAACAACTGCAGCAAATATCGGCAGAAAAAATATTTGTTTTATGTGCGGTCGTTAGAGACAAATTGGTCCAAGTGTAGGTTATATGAAATCACTGTTTTATGACTCGGCTCACGAACTATGGCCCTATCTGTATTTTAAAGCCATAGCGTTTTACATGCTGTATGTGTGTCCAGTATCCACATGTAAATATAATACAGCACACTGCACTAACGTTTTTATTCGGTTACAAAGAACAAAAATGTTGTTTTCGACCGGCGGTTGATATTCGCTATTTCGCATGGCCCCTGTATCGGAACGAATCACTTGTGTGAGAACAAGTGCCGGCGTAATTGGAGACCATAGTTTTTTTTTTGAAAACCGAGCTGAATTTGTGTTTGGGTTAGTTTTCAGTCCATTGAAATAAGGAAACACAGAAAACATTCTGGTATTCTGGTACTGGCAGGCACCATACCAAATGAGAACTGTTTCGTAGCAATAGAAGTCGTAACGACAGAATCGGTTCTGTTCAGCTAACACCCGATACCTACAGTATGTGTGTATATTGCTATATTCATCGTATTTTATCCCCAATAAAACGACTGAGAATCGTGCTCCCACAAAAGATGCAAATTCTTGCCCCATATAGTACATGTGCATTGTTGATTTTGATTTCATTCATTCGCTGGATGGACATTGAGCGGATGAAGGAGAAACAAAACACTCGAAATGGAGCGAAACTGTCAGATATGTATACGTGTGGCCACTCCAGTCTCTGCTCGCGGTCGGATGTTTGAGAACGTCAAATTTGACAGAAACTGAGAGCCAACAGAATTCTTGGCTGTTCCTAACGGCAGAATTAATCACCTATACCATCTGAAACGCTCAAGCTCGGGTCATTGTAAACACGATCCAGCATCAGTGACGCGCAAAGTCCAGCAGCAGCTAATTGTATGCAGTCACCCGCAAAATATGCACACTGTTTTGGTGGCGCGCTGTTTGGCCAGTTTCAGTTCAAGTAGTAAACTGGTGCTGGTGGTCTGGTCATCTTATTGTGCATTTGCGAGCCAGTGTCGGATTTCCGTGCCGTTCTTTTCTGTTGTTATGTCCAACTGAATAACACACACACACACACACACACACACTCAATTGTAAATGTGTGTTGTTTGACGGAACGGTCTGTGCTTGCGCTGTCACTGGCAGAATGTGTTGTTTCAAAGAGGGAGCTCTCTTGCCGCCGCACACTGTTTTCGTTCTCGTTCCGCTGTACAGCTCAAAACAACTCGTTCAATGTTCTCAACATTTGTTTACTCTCTGCATCTGCAATGTTGCCGGGTTTACGATGTATTCCGTGAGCTTTATCCGTTCCAAATGAAGCTAAGCACCGTCAACTGTTTTAGACTGCGATTACGCGACCAGCCACTGAGAGTCCTTCGTGATTTCAGTACATTTTTGGAGTTGAAATGTCCCAGTTTGCCGAAGTCCCTTGCTTTGACTCTGAAGAAAACATTGTTTCCCAGAAACATGCTATTTTGTCTGACACATGTTCGTGACATCGACCGCATTAACTGTTATCTAGATTACATAACTGTTGTTCTATTGAATAAACCAAATTTCAGTTGTCGGGTTCCGTTCAACTGTCAGCTTGAACCATCGTCACCTTTTCTACATTTTCTATACCGAACAGTTTGATAAATTTTCATGTATCACAATTTCACTAACCAAACAAGCATACGCCATGTTTACAATGTTTCCAACGCGCCACAACGCAGGGTCTCTGTGCACATGCTGTGGTTGTGCCGTGGTGGTGTACGCATGCACACATGCGCATTCGTACACTTTATTGTTTTGTGTGTGCACATACTTGTGTCATGTGCGTTTTGTCCGCCCTTGAACATTGCCAATCGATCGATCGAATAAGGTATACCACACGGATGGAGAGCGATGTTTTGTTTGACGCGCGCGTGTGCACCGCATCTTTTGACAGCGTCAGATTGACTGACACGTTTGTTCCTGGTTTGACTGGCGTCGCTTTTCTGTCGCCTCAATTTGCGGTGATTCCGTGACTGTGTGAATTTTCTGATTGTATGTGCACCTATGTATACTTACACATAAACAAGAAATTTACTCAGAGCTGCTGCCGTCGATTTTTATGGAATTTTTCAGCCAACGCATGAGACAGCGTGTACCGCAGATCAAATTTCTTTCGACGGGAAACGTGCGCAATTCTATTTTGTTTAGTCTGGCGCCCGGATGCTGTCCATTAGAATGAGGCCAGCGAATGTTGCGTAATTCGATATCATAAAAAGTTGACCCGCAAATGCGGACGACGTCAGCGTGACCTTTTTTTCAATGCCTGCTTTGGTTTTTGGTCACCTTTTAAAATTGGGCGATGGGCGATGATAGCTAGAAAGCTGAAGCTGGCCTGAATCTGACCAGAATGCACGGTTGTCTGTTAGAGAAACTTTGCTCTTTAAGTTGAATTCTCTTCCCAGTTTTTCAAACATGATTAAAAAGGCTACGGTCGTGCGGTTCCAGGTGAAATACAAATGATGCAGATCAATTTTCGTCAGAGGGCTTGCGTGGCACCATGTTCGCTCTAAATTTGGAGTTTGCGGTTATCGTATCTGCTTATCCGAATATTCACATACCTGTGTGGCCCCCTCAGGCGATGAATGAAAAGCTCACTTCTCTTTCACATGAGACTGTTGAAGTATCGATAGCATGGTTGTCTGAGTTTGTGCATTTCTAACAAACGTTATGGAATAATGTTCTGGAAACATTGTCGATAACGTAATGCGCTTTGCGTAAGTACGGCGTTTGGTATGGCCCTTATCAGTTTTCAACACTGGCCCGAGGAGTGTAGCCATATTTTTATGGCGCTCGGGCGTGGTGTGTACACCGTTCATCCGGTTGTAAAACCCTCATTTTATATCGCTGATACCGCGCCCTTCTCCAGCTGAAAATTACGGCTTTTCATTTCGTTCGCGTTGCGCAAAAGGTCCGTCAATTTCACAGTTCATCTTAAAATATGTGGGATATAAACCTGCACATGTGTTTCTATGTGGGATATAAACCTGCACATGTGTTTCAAGGTGTTTTTTCTCAGAATGATCTTTGCAAATGTGTCTTCTGTTCAGTTTCTCCAAATTAGGTCCATCTGTGCGTTTAACGTCTTCGGCGTGTGTTGCTTTTCCGTAGCCCAAAAAGAGGACCTCACACGTTTTCGGAAATTGTCCATTTGTTCGACTCCTTTCCTTTGAGGCCACGTCGATTTGCGTCAAACCCGTCCGATATAATTGCATTACTTGTTTTTATCAGCGACGAGCTTTGCAGATGGGACTTTTCGACGGAAATAGAAAGTTCGGTCTGAAGCTTGTTTTGAGCTGTTTATCACTCGGAAACGTAATCTATTCCCACGTTTCAAGTGCTGGTTGTTCACGTGCTAGCGTTTGGTAATCAACTTCTATTACGGTAGGTATTGATAGCAATAGAGTTTCTGTCTGAGAGGTTTCGCTGCCACGTTGTCTATCGTGCTGAAAACGTTATACATTTATGCATACACATGTTTCATCACCAATTCTTAGCGCGGACACTCCGAGACAAACACAAGGCTCTTCACAGAATACAGTAGTTGCTATATTTTGCACAACTTCGCACTTCACATCATAGAACTTGGTAAGATGCCAACTGTCACACCAACACACACAATGCTGCCAAACGCGGTTGTTGTAATTTTGTTGCACGGCAGAAACGCTTGGATTGGTGTACTCCATTCGAAACTTACTGATGGTCTTGTTGACGAATTGAATTTATCCTTCATTTGGTTCGAAAGATTGTAGGGCCATAAAAGTACAAACCGCTTCTCGTTTTTTTCTTCAAGTTTTGCGCATTCACCGAAACGAATCGTTTGAGAGCGAAAGACCGCGGGCTACGTGTGTGTATACCTACTGTTTCCATTTACACGTGTACCTTTTTCGACCCATGTTATGGGCACCAAGTTTCGGAGTTACCCTTCCCAAACGAGCGTACAAATTCTTAGCCCAACGCAAACACAACTCGACTGACAAGACTGAACGGCACGTCATATTTCTTTCTATCTGTTTGTCTCCCTTCAGTTGTGTACACATCGGACCAGGACACCCGAGTATGATGGAATGCACTGTGCATAATGCACGACGAAAAAGAGAGGCTCAAAAAAATACGCACGGGTGACGACCAAAGGACGTTGCGATATTTCTCTGTGTTCGCGCAAAGCAAACGGTGTAAAGATTACGCCCGCGCACGCACAAATACATAGGCAGTCATGCGTATTTTTTCGCCACTCCTTTCGTAAATACCACAATGCTGTGTGTTCCTTCTCGTGGGCGCTTTGCTCGTGCGTGTGTATGCGTTGTTTTGTATTTTTCTTATTATCATTTGCAATGCCAACTGAGCATTACAGCTACTTTATGACACTCGTAGCGCACTTACGTTTTGGCCGTGTGTTGTCAAAGAAAGACCAAACGATCACGAGTTCCTTTTGCGCGCACGCGCACTCGGCTTGTCACAAACGGATTCCTTCCGAAGCACATCCAATTTATTTCTTGTCTGCTTGCTAGTCGTCTATCTTATGAGATAAACGTGTAACCTCTCAGCCATAATTTTGTGCGCTGCCTGTGATGAGGCTAACGTACATATTTCGTTCGAAAGATACCACACCGATTACAATACGCGCTGCATTTTAACGACATTCAGTTAGTTTTTGACGCTTTCCGCAGCAAGCTTTTCGCGCGTGTGTCGAAATTCAACATGGGGATAGGTCAGAAAGAGATACGGCACAATTTTAGTTTGACACCACACTGGTGATGACTCATGCGTCGTGAATCGTGAGTTACTCACTCCAGATGCAAACCTCACTGGCAAAAATACATAACTGCTCCTTTAGGTTATGTACAAACGCGATATTTTGTCATTCTTCCCAGTGTGTTTTCAGAACATTGTAGCTCAAAATGTATACCATTGCTCTAGTTTTCAATATCTGGGCCTGAAGACAACCATGTAGACATGCAAAAAACAGTTTTATTTCTGCAGCCTGAATGAAAATGCCAATGGTTTTTATGCTTTTTTATTCTTTCGCCTTGTGCTGTGCATGGGGCGGCAGCTGGTCTGCTACTTAGTCATTCAAGCATTGACGGTACAGTCGTGCCTCGACATTATGCTTCTCTGGCGTTCATGTTAGTCCTTTTCGCGCGGTTCATGCTAATCCATATCATGATATTGATCCGAATGTGGTCGACTACAACCGCGGGAGACTGCAAGCTCAAAACATGGGTTGTAAGCTGGCTGGCTGTGATTCTCTGATTGCTCATTCTTTCAGAAACCGTGCATTTTCACACAGGTTGCGCGCACGGTTACGGTATACACCAACAAATCTCACCCATATAAATATATTTTAACATCACAGTGTGTTGTGGTGGGTGATGGCGTCGACAAGCATGCAACATCAGCCAGCTGGCAGTCAGAGTCCGCTGGCGCATCATCGATCCAATCAATCGATCACGCAGTATTTGCGCGACAAGATTCGTTCGCGGTCGAAGAGTCCGCAGGTGAAATCGAAGCAGCTGCCGCTCAGCGCCAAGTCCTACTCGACCGACGTCGACGTGTGTCCCAATGGCATGGTGACGTCACCAATGTCGACCACCCCGACACCCACGCGGCGTTCGACAGCCGGCAAACCGCCGTTGCCACCGACGAGTCCCGGCCGATTGAAACGATGGTTACGCACCTCCTCGACCGCAACCGACGACGACAAGAAGGCCAATGGACATGTCAGGAAATCGCGGACAAACATACACGGGTGCGTGTTTGCTCGTTGATTGGGTTTGGAATGATTTTTGCGCGAAACGCAACTGGCGCCGCAACAATGTCAAAGCGCACGGGCGCATTTTGTACGGTCGTTTGTCGCAGAGACAAGTCGGAAGGCTATTATCGGTCCGACTGTTTCTGTGATCGTATGCTGTGTTCTGTTGGTTTGAGGTCAAGCAACTCACATGCCGATATTAAATCACGCGCGCGAATAATCGGAAAATTCTGACGAAAATTGCATTTGAACTTGTGGGATACACTCTGTCGAGAAATAATAATATCACGGCGTCAGATTGGAAGATGTGTCTGTATTTCCCGAGTTGCAGCGGTCGCAATAGGTGCGCTCTGTTGAGCTCGAACGTTTCCTTTGCAAATAAGCTGCGTTTTTCGTATGTTTATGGTCCAAACAAAGTGTTTCTGCTGACGCGATAAACCGGCCTTTGCTTCACGGTTACATGTATACATACATGCAGCAAAGCATCCCTCGCGTTTGGGAAACTCTGTGGCCGGTTTAGCCTCTGTGGGTCGCAGAAATGAACAGCAAAGTGACTTCAACTGAAAAGTTGTCTCAAGTGCTATTCTTTCTTTCTCAGCCAAGCCAGATAAATGAAAAATCATTTTTTTGACTTGCTTTGCACAAGGCTTATATACAAGTAGGTATATACCTAGGCGTCATTGTTTGGTTGGACAATTCACATTGAAGCTTCTTGATCCAACAAGCAATAATTTATTCTGAAGTTTTTCACTAGATCGCATAAATGTGAAACAGCAGCCAGCCAAGCTTCAGGTTGTTGATGTTTCGCAGATCCGAGGCCCGTCCGTGAACGATCCGTAACATTTTTAACCGCACTGATTGATGTTTCAGCGACGACGGTGTCGATTCTCCAACTCATCACGGTCGCCAACCATTTGGTTCGCTGGTCGCTCGATTGTCAAATCGGTGGAAACAACGCAGTCCAGGTGCGTTGTGCCACTCTGAAATGTATGGCACGTATAATATAATGTAGGTGTACTTGTTGCATTTTTTACAAACGATTGCGAGGCTACAGTTACCTGGTATATACCTTAATTATACCAATGCGAATGTGATCTTCTATGTACTTTGCTGCTGGCTTCCGTTAGCCGTTTCTTTATCGAAGTTTCTCAGCTTCAATGAGAAAGTATTCACCTTCTCATAAGTAAGAGGAATCTTTCAGACGCACTTTAGTAGATTTACATTACACAAATCCAAATCGTCGTTTGCTGTCAGTCCTACAAAGCCAAGTTTATGGTATTTTAGTGTATCGCTGTGAGACCGTCGCTCAAAAAGCTGCTGAAAGCGGATATGAGTAGTTTTATACATTGTTGCACGTCGCCGTGACGGATATGATATAGCGATCTCGATATACCTATGTACATACATACATATATAGCACTTGGCTATGCAACGGTTTTTTCTGCAAGCCATTTTGACGAGTCACGTCATAAGACGGTTATATGTACATGGGGTTGAATCAGCCAATATTCATTCATGTATATACAATATATGCAGGCACGGTGGTCGACGGCAGTGGCGTTGCATCCAAGAATCCCCTGCTCGCTGCTCAGCTCGATCCGAGGGAGACACAGTCGGAGGAGGATCTCGTCTCGAAATCGCTGGCGAGCGAAATTGTGTCCAGTCTCAAGTCTGCGGCCGACAACTCAAAGTCCGGCACCGGTCAAGGCACCAACGGAATGGTGGTGAATGGCAAGCCAATCAATGGCGCGCTCGGCACAGCGGCGCCTTTTTACAGGTAACCTGTGTGAGTCTGAGCCTTCGTAGCATCTCCCGAAACCCTGGTTTTATCGCCTATCGATACTTTTAGCTTTGTTCCCAGAATGCACATCAGCGAAAATGCATGTACAGCCTTGCTCTGTCAAGAAAAATATTCCACAGGTGTATAGATTTCATTAGCTAGGCAGCGAGCGGCGCCGGTAACATAAGACGGCAAAATGGTTGGGTGTTTTATGGCATGGTGCTTTGTCTCGGCTAGTGGCCACACTTGTTCGGTACTGCGCAGGTTCATAAACAGCAGTGGTGCCCACCAAAGTGGAACCTGATATGTACATAGATCTCGATGTCTAACGAGCTGTTTCGTGTTCGTTGACTGACTGAGGTGGCGTGGCAGCTGAGCTCAGCTCGCTCTCTCTCTCATTTGGATCAGAATATCATTTTCTCAGACAGTTCTGTTCGTTTTATTTAGCTTTGTCTGGTTGGTAACAAATTATTACATGTCGATCGTTTATACCTAAGTGCACCTGATTTGCATATGTTTCGTCGGCAGTAGCCCACCCTTCCAAATGCTGTTGCATTTGCAGTTTTAGATGCATTAAAAACAGAACACTATCTAAATCCGGTTAGAGAAGCAATAATGATCATTGCGTTCATTTGACGAAAAAATATGCTTCGGTGCATACCTTCGTGTGCATGTGCAAGGCAGCAAAACCGTATAAATGTATATCGTTTTATTACGATTATTTTGGTCTGGCCAACTTGTACTTCCAAACAGCGCCAGCTTCACCAGTGCTACGTCATCTTTTGACGGCTTTTGGTATCTACAAATAATAGAGCATCGCATCAGAAGGCGAAAACCGCGACTGCATCAACCCAGAACGCAATTTTTGCGCAAACCGCATGTGCATTTTGCTGCAGGCCTCAGGGGAGCTTTTGCACCTTATGCTTTTGTCCCACGAAACTCCGGCGCCATTTTGCAATAAAATATGAAAAGTTGCTCCTGGCGTCTGGTCATATAAAACGCAATCGATAGGTCCTGGCCGTGGGTTATTGCTGACCAAATGAGTATTCGATTTTTGGCGTGAGGTCCTGCCTGCCTGAAGCCTTGTGTTTTATGAGGACAGATCTTTCTCATGGTTTGGTGTCTTTTTCAAGAACTTTCTTTCACGTAGAGGTACGTATTACGTTTCGCAGTGCTCCCACTGATCCGCGTGCAGACCATTTTCAAGTTTCAAGTGTACACTGAAAGTGTTGTGCTGCGACCAGATGTTTGGTGCTTGTGGCATTCGCGTCAACACGAGTTTCAGAAGTCCCGCCCGCACAAACACAACAAACAGGCGTGTCATGTGAGCTTAAGAGAATTGATTTTTGTCCAGCGATATGTATGTACTGTATGCGTGTATGGTATGGTAGTGCTTGTTTGCGCACCAGAGTCTGTGTGGGGTATCAAGCTTCAGGAAATCATACAGAAGCGGAACCAACCTCTGACCGCCTTCGTGGTGAAGGATACGGCTCATGTTTACTAAGCGGTTTCATTCGTTTTCGTGTGTGTGTTTCTGTTTGCAGATTAGACATCGACATCAGTGTTTTAAAGTGGCCTGGCTGATTCTAGACATTCCCAAACCAGTGTTCATGTCTGTCTCAAAATGGCTCCCGTTTACTTTGATTAGCGTCGCATTGCGATGCGAGTCATGGGATTGTTGTTGTTGTTGTGCTTCTGTCTTCGCCTAGGCCATGCATTAGGGATCGCTTTGGTTCCGTGGTGTTTATGGTCGGTTACAAACCAACCGCGAGGTACATACATACACGCTGACCCTACTGGCCTCAATTCGATGCTGCACAAATTTGAGCGGTGTACTCAATTTCGAGGTCAGATTTCGTGCATATATGTACTTCAGAACCCAATGCATGTTCTCAAGATGGTTGTATATAAGGTAGGCTTCAGTTTCTACAGCAGACAAGGTGACACAGTGCATGTGTACATAGCGCACAGACATGTACATCCCAGGCTCGGCTTTGGTCGGGTCCCGATCAGGAACCCCATCACATGATTTTTCACGTGAAAATATATAATGTAGCGATTCTTTTGCGAAGTTTGAATCCAAAAACTAACACCAAGATATATATCCACGTCGCAAGCCCCGGACCAAACCAAACTGATGCCGGCAAAGTGCATACTGTGTATACTGTAGCTGCCATAATTTATTTGGGAAAACCAAATGCGTGCCCACATAATTTTAGTGCGACCGCGCACCCGGTATAACCTCCACGTCAGTTTTGGTATGTACTATGTTGCGTATGCTTATAGGTGTGCAGGCTATCAACCGCTGTGTTTCCAATTCCAAACCTGGCCACGGCCATAGCCCATTATGCGCGTAAATAGAAACAATAATCATGATAGCATAAAGGTCCATGCGATCTCGCGGTCGGACTGGTTTTATATTTGCCATCAAAAAGTGCACTTTCATACACGCGACACAGCGTTTGAGTTTCAAGGTTTCATGAGGACCAAGTTATATGTAGGTTCCGGTAGCCATATTTGGGAATAATGTTCCTTTTATTTCTGTCACCACCGACCGACACTGCACTGTAGAAGCACGAAAAACTTTGCACCAAGCTTTACCTATTTATCCTTGGCCCATTAGAAGCATTGAGTCCTAACTCACCAGACCAGAAACATAATGGTTCTATTATTTATGGCAAATGCTATTATTTTTACGCGGATAGGTATGTACACCCATACGTCCCGGGAGGTTCATTGGACGCTTTGGCTTATATTTTTTGTTGTCTCCTTGCCCTCTGTTGAAAAAACCAGTCACTCTTCGTAAAACTACTCGTTTTATGTACATGCCCTCGTTTATGGTCATCCCCCGGGCTTGAACAGTATGCCTAAGCTAATCAACTCGGTACTTTTCTGCTGGAAAGAACACGCCAGTCAAAGGTAAGCAAGCCAAATGACTAAACTTTTTATTGGCCAGACCAACCAGCCAAGGCTAACGCGATTTGCGTCCCGACGCTCTCAATTCTGTACGTCGCCCCGATCTGTATTGTTAGCTCAGCTGCCCAGCTGCTTATAGTTGGCGAGCAACTAGTCTGAAACTGCTGCCCTGTGAAACGGGGTGAATTCAATCTTAACAGTGTACGGCTCTTAGCGGAACAAAAACTGAAACTGTTCCAGCACATCAGCTTCAGACGATATCAACAGTTGCCTTTTTATATTGTACAAGTACTATTGTTGAACAGCTGGTGTGCGTACAGTGCTCAGAGATTAGCTTGTGTACACCTTCATGCGTCATCGTTCTCACCTTTGCACATTTTCCAGGCATATTTCTTAACGCAGTCGAAGAGTAACTCACTTTTCCCACAAGTTCAGTCAAACGCGTTCAGTTCAGTCAAATAACTCCGATGCTGCATTATTTCAGCCAAGAATCGATGGCAGTTGACGAGCTGGGTCGACCAAGTGGCGGGCCGGGTCATCATCAGCCGTCGTACCTGCGCGTGTCGCGCGCCCTGTGCGGCTATCGCAACTACCGCAGCACGAGCAATCTGAATGCGCAGACGCCCCGCTCCGAGCGGACGCTGCTGCTTCTGTCGACTCGTCCCGATTTCAGCAATGTGTACGCCTCGCCGCGTTACGGGCAGACGGCTAATGACTCGGCTGGCTTCTACTCGCTCGCAACCTATCTGGCATCGACCCACCACACCGCGCAGGGCACATGCAATGCCACCACACCCGTCGGGCTTGTTAGTGTCGGGCATCAGTCGCAGCAGCAACCGTATGTGTCTGCCGGGCGCAGCATTGTCGAAAGACGGCTGGACAAGTTTGAGCAGCCGTCCAATCAGTCGTACTACGCCGCCGCGCAGAATGGCAATCTAGCCGCCGAGCTGGCCGAGCTCCACGCGCCACACGTGTCGGATTTAAGCAGGAATTTCGACCACAATCAGGGTGCACTCACGCCCAAACGACAACAACAACAACAACACCAATTGGTCAGTGATCCGACATCAACCACCACGAACAACAGCAGTACCGAGCCACCCAGCTCCCTGACGGCAGCCAAGCGCAGTCCCAAATCGACCAGCAGTGCCAGTGGTGGCAGCAAGGTTCGACCCAGCAAACCGCCGCCGCAACCACCGCCCCGCACCAGCAGCTCATCACGACGCAGTTCGACTTCGAACAAGGACCGACAGGACCTGATCCCGTCTCCAACAGGGAGTTCGTCGGCGCCGACTGATACGTGCATGACCGGGCCGTTGACGGTGAGTGCACACTATGTTCTTTGTTTATTACTTTTTGTATTCTGAATTCAGCAGTGAAGGTTCACAAGTATAGGTCGGTAAACGGTGAGCAGCAGTTCCGCACATGCGTGGTCAAGGTACCTTTGCGTAAACGCTGTCAACTTGATGTCGTGTCCTTTTAGTATCACGTTGGGTATCCCCGTGGTGCCCAAGTTACCACGAGCTAAAAACAAAATATTTTTAAAAAAAGAAGCGATCGCCAGATTGCGCAAAAATCTGGATGGAGGATAATGCCAGCGTTGGTGGGCATGTTTCCAGCCCACAAGCTGCTCAGAAAGAACACTAAGCTTCCCCAGAAAAAGCACGTTTACAAGACAGTGCACTTGGCTGAGAACGTCCCAAAAAATCAGTTCCATTCCAAACCAGATGCGTACATAGTACAAATGTAGACCACCTGTCATCTATAATCAATCAAGGCAGGCCAAAGCGATACACACGTTTCAAGCTCGTATTGCACACAACCTCAAATGCAAAGTAAACACAGCGACGTCAGGCAACAAAAAATGTGTGCGTACACTCCAAAATACATAAATAAATAGTCATCAACGTTTTTGGTTATTGTTGTGGCGCTGACGCATATGATGTTGCGGTCTTTGTTAAAAAATTTTTCGGCAGCTTTTTTCGCGGTGTGGTTATAGTAATGTCGCTTCTGAACGCGCTTTCCATCTGGATGTCCAAAACGAAAGAAGGATTAGATGGAGAGATACCAATTCAAGATAAGAACGGCAACCAGAGCGTAAAATTAGCTGCACCCTTTTTGCCACACACACATATAACAAGAGGAACCCCAAGCCTCTTAATGTCCCGCAAATGCCATATGCCGCCATGAAACGCATTATTTCATCATTTGAGCTTGTCTTCCTCCATCAGCAATTCAGCAGCCGTTAGTAGCGGCTGCCAAAGCAGCTTCGGTGTAGGTCTTGTGCTCCAGCTGTACATGTACATTTCCAATACATACATGGGTGTTACGTATGGAGAGTGAGTGGGTTATGCTGTTGTGCCCAGTGTATTGATTATTTACTGACTAGATGTTATGCTGGAACACGCTATGTTCACGCAATGGGCTGTTGTTGCTGACTCATGGCAGTACGACAATCTGTTCTCATTTGGACTTTGAGAAAAATTTCGGGCGTCCCATGGTGATAACAAATGACATGAGAATGTTTTATCCGTCTGGTCTGAATTTTTCGAAAGAAAAAATAAATGAGAAAATCTTGCCCGAATCAAGCGCGCGTTCAAAGTGTTGCCTTGATAAATCCATTCAATCAATTTCGCGCCCCAACCAGACCACACAATTGCAAGGATAGATACAGAGTACTGGCACTGGGTGTGCATTTTTGTCCCACGCGAACTACTATGTACTGGTTTCAGTAGTAGTCACCCTATGGTGGCTTGTCATGTGTGTAATTTTCTCTTCCGACTGCGCAAATGCTGAGGTAACCTTCGTCGGACGTCAATTTTTACCTGTAATTTTTTTTACTTCCACGCCTTTCGTATGATTTGCTCATCAGCGATATCGTGTGATCATCGACAATTTTGGGGATTTCGATAACTCGCGGTTAACTAAAATAGTAACTGGAGGTATAGTTTCTGGTGGCGGGCCTCCTTCCCAGAATTTAAAATTTGTTTTGTACCCTATTTCGCGTTTACCATTTTAGGAATTACCATTTTTCACCAAGCTCAAATATTTTTATAACCCCAACGCCGGAAAATGGAACTATTTTCAGAATGGTGTTCTGAATCTCTGTTTATTATTTGACAATTCGTAAAAATTCTCATCAAACCACTTTATCTGAACATGGATAGCGTCACTCAGTTGCTGTCCCGATTTCGCGATGTGACCTGTTGGCGACGATTCGGCATATGCGGAGGAGTGAGTTTGTGTGAAACATCACATCTTTCTGAGGCGTCATTCTGTTCACTCAGCCGCTGGTTGCATCGACATACAGCATTTTGTAGGTTCTTTACATACACACAGTACAAGAAGTGTGGTTTATGTTTGCGTTGCGAAAGCTTCGGCGAGATTTGTAACATCAGCGCAATTCATAAGTGCAAGCCAGCAACGTGAAACAAGGTCATCTTCAGTTCCTGGCCACTACTTGTGCAGCAAAGTAATGCACTTCTTCCGCGATGAAAATACAGTGTACACGCGTCTAGGCTGACCCCCACGCTCAATAAATATGAATCAATTATTTATCGCAGCACTGTATATACGCAAACAAATCAATGTTACTACACAATTACAGTTCACTTGATTTTTGTATTTTCGAGCCCCAGCACATCAGAAATCACATCATCGTGTTCACTTGACGTAGGAAAACAGCGCATATAAACCACACCTTTACGTAATACACAAACATTTATTATTCGAAACAGCAGCAGCGAGTTGATAAGAAATCACAAATTTCTGGACCCAGCATACGGATTGAAGAGAAAACTGTAGACTTTTATCAACTGATATGCTTGTCGCTGTTAGTCCCATTTTCCATTTCGAGTGCACTATTTTCTCCTATTGAAAGAAATTGCAGAGTCAAAGTCAGAGGCAGAGTGAAATTGTCGTTAACCTTGTTATCATGCCTATTAGCATAATTATGGACCAATTACCCGGGCGCGTCACATAATATCGAAAAACTTAAAAAAGTTGATTCGAAATACAAAAAATTAATTTCTGATGCCATTTGCAGGACGACAACAACAGTCTTCTGGAGGACGTGCTCAAGGCGTCCGATCACATCTGGTCCGATTCAGTCTCGGGCACGGCCGCCGACGCTACCGGGTTGTCAAGTATGTCGAATCAACAACCCTGTACTTCGAATGGTGTGTCCCATGAGCAGAAAGATGGTCGATATTATGAACAATGCTCACGCACGACCAGAGAGTCGTTGAACGCACGATGCGTTGAGTTGGAGGCCGTACTGGACAGCGGCAAAGTGTCCGATGAAGGTTGGGGATTTTGAACTAGGAGACACTTAGACAAGTTCAACATTGACTATTCTCGGGCTTCGGCTCAGGCCGGTTCAGGCCATTTCCTTGGGCCGAACCCTGAGCCAACCGTCCACTATTTTTCATGAATATTTGAAGTTTTCACTCCCGCTAAAAATTTTCCTATGGATGTATTGGAAAGTGCCAGAAGCCCAAAAACTGAACGCTCTGTTGCGAATTGTCTTTCTACATCAATTATCAGCAGATGTTTCATGTAATACAGTCAAACTCACGATATGTTCCATACACTACAGCTGCCGGCTACATTCGTCTGGCAGTTGGCAAGGCCAGATTGTTGATGCGAAAGAAACTGGCCAAATTCGACGAGCTCGTGCAGAAGAATCTCGTTAGTTCATGTGTTTTTCAAAGTTTTGCGAATACTAACTGCTTTGTGAAACATCAACATGATAACAGGTGATATCTACATGCTGCGCACTGTCCATTTTTAACAACGGCCAATACGTGATCAGTCGAGTTCATACGGACTAGAAAGAGATAATAAATATTTGGCCTGGCCCATACCAGTAAAAATTCATCAATTTTAAAATTGTCATAATCCTCCGCATCACTGCAGCATCCGATTTTGGACGACCCGTGTCCGGCGTTGATCGATGATCTGACCGGATATTGGGATCTGTTGCAAATCGACTTGGCCGACGTGGCCGCGTGCTTCGATGCTGTGGACGAGTACAGAGCGATTGGGTGGAAACCGATGCCGAATGGAAAGGTGGGGCATCCACGTAGCAAGCTTGGGTAGCACGGCTTTATGGGCAGACTTGAGCTGACCGGAGCTTTCCGCAGCCCCGAGGGCAACAAGGGGAAACTGGTGGGAAACGGGCCCTCGTGGACAAAAAGGAAAAAATTCTGGGAGGGATTCAATTGAAATAAGTAAAGTAAAATGAGAATGAAAATCTTAACAAACAAGTGGAGTAAATTTTGCTACTCTGAATCACTCCATCATTCCAGTGAACGAGGCTGAACCACACTGCCTGGTTACCGTGGCATGGCCACTGATTTTGTTTGTAAAAAAAGTCATTCTTCTGTCGTTCTAAAAGCGAATATCAAACATGCGTGCACACTATTCTTGCTTGCAGCAACCGGTGATCGCATCGCAATTCTCCGCGCTGCCCACCAACCACAACATCAGCAACGATGTTGACCAGTCAGCGTCGTCGGCGGCGGATCGTTCCGGTTCGGCCAGTCCCTCGCCGCGACGTCCGCCCGGTCGAAGCCAGAACGCAAGCAGCACGTCGTTGGACAAGGAGGCGGTCAAGGCCAGAGACATTGAGCGACGCAAGAAATTGGCCGCTGCCAAAATGCAGGGCAAACAACAACGACAACAACAACAGCAACAGAACAACAACAACAACGCACAACAGCAGGACGTGCAGATATTCGTGTCGTAAATGTATGTCAAACATAACTAATCGGTGTTGAAACATCACCCAAGAAAACAGGCTTCCGATATACTATACTTCTTTGACGACTTGTGTTCGTTTAGTTATTATCAGCAACCTTCCATCCGTATTTGAAAAATGTGGTACAAACACAGATTGTGACAAATTACTGAGAAATTCTTCGTTTGATGAAATTTTGTTGTGAAAAACGCGCATTTTGCATTTCAGAAACATACACTTACCTTTATTGTGTATTCGAACGGAAACCGAAGATTTTCGAAATGTTCTTATTGTTGTGCTTGCAATTCGCGGAAAACATCTATCATTTATTTCATGTCTGCTACATGCAACAAAAAACTAGTCGTTATCCTATATCATGATAGTGTGAAAAACACTGTGAGCTAATTGTGTTCATGCGCTTTTCGTGTTTGTGTGCTTTTATGGTGCAAATTTTTATTGTCTAAAATGCAATGCTATGCTAATTATGCGATATTCTTGTTCAACTACAGTAATGTGTGTTATACTCAGCTACTACTCCGTATACTGTGAAACTCGGATGTAAAAAATGCTGATCGGGGTACCTATGTATATGAGAAAAACAACAATCGGTCGAAACGAAGTTCAATTCCATTCCACTTTTCTTTCCAAACATCGCACCAAGTACAACAATGACGCAGAAAAGACAACAACCGAAGATGCTCTGCAACAGTAGAAATATAGACACAAGAACTTTCTCCCAATTGTAACCGGCCGACACAACATAAGCAAGAAGATATCCATGATACTTCATGGTTAGCGGTTACGCGAACGCGTAAGTATCCAAGTTGTTGTTTGGAATACGACACGTGAGGGACACGTGAAGTCAAGGGACATAAGTAGACCGGTACTGTGATTGGTCGGTTCCGAAGTCAGTCCGGAAAGCACTATGCGTGCAGGCGAGTCAACCTGCGTAATGAGCAGTTCGGTAGATGTTCCCTTGCGTGACTGTGTTGTGTGAACGTTCGTTAGGATGTGGTTAGCGCTCGTTCGAGTGAGGGATTAAGTCTCTCCTTGTTTGCGTGTGTCGTATGGTAAATTTGCATACTTTGCGTGCAGTAACATTTCTTGTTTTTATAATCCATACCTTATGTGTGTGATGTATCCTTAGACACTACGTCCCAAAACATATATAAGCAATCTTCACTTTTAGTAGATACTGAAAAAGTCTTATCCGCCTTCACCCACAGTGACCTACTATTGGAAAAGGTCGTTCGTCTCCAAGCCAATAAAAAACCTTCGACGCTTGATTGATTCGCAACGTTGGTTTTGGTTTGTGATTCGTCCTATTGCATGTATTATATATTTATGTACCTAACCTAACCTGACTGGGACTTCCAGCTTTTGCAGATTTTCTAGATCAGGTACCGGAGAAGCTTGATTGATTCGCAACTTCGGTCCGGGGAAGCTTGATTGATTCGCAACCTCGGTTACTAATCCAGTCGACAAGCTTGATTGATTCGCGCGTCGACTCATCGGTGTGGCTTGATTGATTCGCAGCACCGATGCATTCTTCAAGCGGCGAGCCCATTCGTCGCGAACCAATGCCGGACGTCAATTCCCGGAAGAACAATCAGGTGCCGGACGTCAATTCCCGGTCGAGCAAGGCAATGCCGGATGCCAGTTTCCGGACGAGAACCGCCGATGACCGCAGCAGTCCGCCGAGGCAGGGAGAACAGACAGGCGGATGGATAGGTCAGTCGGGCGAGTCAGTGTTGTCCATCGGTCGCGGAGGGACCGAGTGGAAATTCTGGGATGAGGAGGAGAGTGACAGTGATGTTTCGTTTATCGAGAACCATGCTTTTGGGTTTTCGGAATGCATCGACCGTAAGTCAAAGGACCAGGGGTCGAATGCTAGAGTCGATAAGTCAGGAGACCGCAACTGTGGTCAGTCGAACCAATCAGCTAGGCAGGTGCACCGACCGGACACGAAAGCTGGACAGGCGCAAGCAGCGCAGGAGTTCCATGCTAGGTCCGTGCGGGCAGAGCTAGCTGATGCTCAACAGGCAGATAGAAAGGTGAACCGACCGGACATTAGAGCTGGACAAGCGCAGGCAGCGCAGGGGTTCCATGCTGGGTCCAGGCGGACGGAGCTTTTGAGTGCTCAACAGGCGCTGCGGGCGCAGGAGTTGTACGATGAATGGTTGAAGGAAGCACGGGCGCGCAAGGCGCAGGAGATCCGTGCGGAGAAGGGACAGGGAGTCCGAGTGGAGGAGAGACAGGATCGTACAACGAAGGGGCAGGAAGCCCGTGTGAAGGAAGGGCAGGAAGCCCACGCGAAGGAGGGACCGGAGGGTCAGGAAGAGGAAAGGGCGCAGAAGGCGCATGAGAGTTGTGCGGCCACCGAGCCGGGAGTGAAAGGGCAGGAAACTGCACGAGCGCCACAAGGGCAGGAGATTGGACAAGCGCAACCGGCGCGACAGATCCGTTACGTGAGTTCTGATACGGGAACCGGACGTACGCGGATTCGTGAGAGATATCAGTCTGAGTCAGAATCGACCAGAGAGAACGTGCTCGATCTGTACTCGCAGGAAGAGCTCGATGAGGACCAGATACGCGAGGTATCGTGGCAAGAGGATTGGTTGAATGCACCCAGGTTCGCTGAACCTTGGCAGTTGCATGAAGAAGTGGTTGACATTGTGTTCACCACGCACCGATACAGTGACCATCTGTTGAAATGGTTGTATGCAGAGGAACTACCCCACGATCGATTGCTTGCATCCAGGATTTCGGAGTATTTGAACGTGATATCGCTGACGTATGAGCCTTGGTGCGAGTTTGACAACCGGTGTCTCGCCGAGGTTCGCGGATTGTGTGAGATCGAGAGCGCACGGGATCCGAGATCCGCCAAGACGCGTCAATTGTTTGACAAATGGGGCGAGATACTCGATAGCCGAGTGCCGATACGAGTGCTACCATATGGAGACCGCCACAGTCCGGGCATGCCACTGCAAGAGGGTTCCGAACCCGTGACTTGTGGATTATACAACGATATGTGTCGGAATGAGGACCCGATGTTGTCCATGCCGAATGTGCTTGAGAATGCGCTCAAGGAACGCACACGGTACTCCGACCTACCCGAACTGGACTACCCAATGCAGTCGCACACCGTCAGTGTGTCGATGCGTATAGTGCCAGTCGGAAAGACGCAATCCCTGTGGCATGGTGCCTCAGTTGAAGAGTGTATGAGCAGCCAACAGGATGAAACAGGCTGTGGCACGCCTGAAAGTGCTACTGGAGGTCCCAACCAAACTAGACAGAAACGTGAGTACGACGTACTGTACGAACCGATCGTGAAGTGTGTATACTTCGAACCGGAGGGAGAGTTGAGGATGGCTGACTACAATCTCCGATTGGGTCATTTCGAAGGGGATGTGAAACGCCCGTCGATAATGTCTATTCCGGTGGAACTCGTTCTGTCGTCTAGACCCGACGGAAGGATAGTAACAGCTGTTACGCGTGGTGGTTCTTTGAACACCGAACAGCACGGAACCCGCACCACTCATACAACAGTCAACATATCAACACCATAGTAAGAAAACAGCATTTATACAAAAACAGAACCTGGTGACATTAAAAGCAAAATGAAACAGTGAATGCCTGACACAAAGGGTGATATTTTCAAAACGGTGTAAAGGTCACTTGGGTGTAAAGCTCGGTCGACAGCTCAGTGTGAGAGACCTCGGTGTAAACTTGAAACATTCCACGTTAATAACAGGCAATGTTTCACGTTTACACCGAGCTACGCCGACCGACCTTTACGCCCAACTGACCTTTATACCGTTTCGAAAATTCCACCCAAAGTCTGAGATTACACACGGAAGACCGAAGCCTGCAGCTGCATTATGTACCATCATTGAGAAGAAAACAGGTAACAAAAACGTATACATGAACAATGCAAAGGTTGAGAAGTCACCGTTTTGTAGTTGATCCGATAAATGCATGACGGAAAAAGAACACAATCGAAGATTAGGTACCGGCTAACCAGACCAGACCCGTAACAGTGTTCGGTAGCATAAAAAGCAGCCGAATTCGATTACAAACCGACAGTCAAACACTGAACAGCAAAAATGAAAAATCACCGATCAAAACCTGAAAATTTTCTTGCGTTTCTGTGGCCTGATGTGCGCACTGACAGAGGTGCATGATAATGGAAAACGTATGAACCACGTGCCTCTGGTCAAATGAGTTCATCGAACCAAAATCGTCCCCAACAATTGTCAGGCGTAGGGGTACTAGTCGAGCTCGTGCCTAACAGCAGCTTAGGTTTGGCCGTTGGCTTAATAATGTATAATGATGTAACAGCAGTGAGTTTAGCCTAAGTGGCAGCCTAAGCCTATCATTAAGCCTAACCCTTAGCCTAACTATAGGCCAAAACCCAAAACTAAACTACTGTTGAGGGCGAGTCCGACTAGTACAGGCGTGGGCCCAGACTCAGGCTCGTGGCCAGGGCATAAGCCTGAAACAAAGCCTAATCCTGTACCGCAGCTGGGGACGAGCCACCACAGCAGTACTACTCCATCAATGGTACACTTCCATGAACGAATCATCAATGTCACAGTCCTTCATCTCAACGGCGGTCATCGGTTTGAATCGCAGGCGAAAGTTCAGCACATGAGCGGGTACGGGTGACCGATGGCGATTGGACGCACTGCTGCCGCTGCCCGACCGCGAACGATTATGACCGTGCACAACTTTCCTTGGACGACCTGCAATCGCGATCATCATCTGCGAGTTCTGTGTGTCTCGACTTCGCCCTGTTTTTACAAGGCCAGTGGTACGCAAGGTCATCGTCAGTGCGAATGCACCCCTCACGGCCACGAGACCATAAAAACACATCACCTTTGACAGGGGTCGGGCAAATAGGGCAAGGGTGAGGTCAACGTACACACTGCCAACACGGTGTTAGTTTTAGTTAGTTTATTGAGTCCGCACCAACTTAAACAGGAGAAGGTTAATTGCAAGTGGAAGAAACGTAATTACATCGGGAGTGGAAATAAATATAAAATAGGGTGTGAAAGTTACGGGAACCAAAAATAAATACAAAACCTGGATGGGAAAAAGTGAGAAGGGCATCATATAAACAGAAACTGAAACTAAATGTACGCAGAGCCACAACAATGTACAACGGTGCAATACCGGACGGTGCGGAACACCGTTACAAGAAATCCTAAAGCAGTCTTGTTAGACTGGCCATCTTTGTGTCGGCAGTGCATCTTTTTTCCACGGGGGCCAGCGGCTCAGGAGGTCCTTCCTACTCCCTGCAGGCCAGTAATCCAATATGGTGCCACTCGTGGTTCCATAGGTTGCGAAATGTTGGTTGACGTTGTTGTCCGGCGATGCCATTGAACACGGCGGCATCGGCGTTGATAGCGAGCACCACGAAGAGGTGACGTCGAGCCGGCCAACTGATGTCCGTGCCCATTTTGTGACGTGTTACACAAATTATATATGTATAGGTGCTGGTTGGTTGGTTGTTAGCCAGCGTTCGGTTGTCGTGGTCTCATCGTTGACTGAAGATGTCCGACAGATGTTCTGCGCATTTGATCGGGTTACGCCACAGATCGATTGGGCTCGTAGATACGGGTCGGCTTTTGCAACGGATATACGTAGGTGCTGGCGTCCAAATTATAATAAACCAGAAAGAGTTGGAAAACGCGGAGATGCGTATAAAACGGTGTATAACGTAGTGGATGTAAAGACTGTTTACAGTACCTTGCTTTTTCGTCGTTGTCCTTGTCTTCCCACCAGCGCGACGTTTATTCGCTGCCGTACTGATCGGGCCTCGTCTTTTGACTGCCGTGTTTGGTGGCCTCCGCTGAAAAACAAGACGCACAAGTTTTCATTTCAGAGGGCAGACACTTGCACAGTTGATTCGTAACTGACACTGAAGGCTATTCGATTCTGAGATATAAGAGGTCCAAGAGGAGCCCCGCTTCTCCAAAATTGGTTTGGCATCGGCATAACCTCACAGATGCAAATTACATCCGATGAAGGTGTTTTTGAATAGTAAACGAAGGCATGGTAGAGGAAGCGCATCCATTTTTATTCGAAAATACTCATGGCTCACCGGCCACAACGATCACTCTTCCGTTCTAGCTCAAATTAAACGCAAGCATGTCGACCCACTTTGGTCGGTCGTTCCATACTGAGCGCCCGTTCAATGATTGGGTCATCCGAGTCGTAGACGGTGTCCGGCGGTGCGTCTTTTGACACGCTGTCGCAGCGATACCATCGCGACTGAAATGGTTAAAAATCACAGATTTGTGCGCGCTTTTTGGCTGTTAATGGGGCGTTTAAGTTTGTTATTTACACAATATTTATTTATTCTTTGTTATTTACACAACTTGAAAATTGGAGCCAAGGTGCGGTTTGCACGTATAATTTCCGCATTTTGTCGTCAAAAGGAAGTCTCGTGTGAATCACACCTAAAAGTCCGACAGTGGAAATTGCACCAAAAAATTTGAAAACACACGCTTGATCACAACCGGCACTAAAACATATTCGTATGTTCCTGCTCTGTGCCAGAACACCAAAATCACACTAATAATCACTCATAAATGCATGATTATGTAACTAAAACCACTCACTTTGCTCGGCACCCAGCAGTCTTGTTCGGGATGTCGGCTGCGAAATTTGAAGTTCTTCGAGGGACGATAGTTTGTTGAAACATCAACGGTGAGGGGCGTCAGATTTGATGACATATCCCACGTGTCACATCTGTCACGCAACTGGCTCACTCGATCCGGCGGTGGCTCACTTTGACGTCGCTGACACCAACGCGGTGATTGGTCGAACACTTGGAGCGTGTCTGTGACGAAAATGAAACGTCATGCGTCAGGGTTGTTAACTATCGTCATGAGCGAGAGTCTTATAGTTACATCGTCCGAATCCGAAAGGCAGCATGAAGAGTCAGATTTTTATACCATGTACCAGTTTTCGACGAAATACCGGGAATTCGAAAATGACATTTGTTTGTTCTGACCTATAAATCTCCGATGCTTTGAAGTCAAACGGTTACAAAAACGCTAGAACGAACCATGCGAGGCGATGAAATTTATAAATCTCCGAATCCAATAACTTGGACAGTCAAACCCAAACATAATGCACCAGTGCTGTGGCTACTTCTCTAAGAGGGAGATACTGTACCTTGGGGCCAAAATAGGGGGAGACACCGGGGTGGGGCACTCTACCCAGGATTGGGGGGAACTCATTTTTGAAAGTTGGGCGTGAAAAGGGGGAGATACTGTGCCCGTACCAGAGAGGTGGAACTGTGCCTGAGCTCGGGGGGGGGGGGCACACAACGCACCGGCGAGGGGGAGATACTGTACCTCTGTCACCTCCAGCCACAGCACTGTAGCTCACAGAACGGGACAAGACCGCTTTGACAGTAGTCACTATGTAGCAAGGTTTATTTTTCAAATTCGGCAACAAGAAAATTCAAAAAGCTACTATCCACTACTAACATTTTTAGTAGCTTTCAAAAATCTTGCTAGCTTATTCCAAAACCACGTTTCTGGCTGTTTCAAACCGCTATCCTCAACCACACAACAAAACAGGAGCTCACTGCAAACGCGCGGAACGCGCAAGGATTTTACTTCTTTGGCCGTTTGTTACATTCGGAAATAACTTTCGTTGACTGTTAATCGGACTGCTAATACTGGCTGAGGCTCTGCATTGACCCACTGAAATTCTGCTGAATATCACAGGCCCATTTGTTGAAATCCACTGTGATTGGACTGTTCCAAAACTGTTGATATCCCAGTCGCAAAGATTTGCTCGAACAATTTCTGTTTTCTTCAACAGTATTTGCCGAGTCCAGCCAAGGTCAACCCGGCCCGGCCCCGATAAAAGCCCCAAACAATAACAGCGAGTGAGTTAGGATGATATTTTCAAAATGGTGTAAAGGCCAGTTTGGTGTAAAGGTGGGTGGAAAGCTCGATGTGAGAAAGTTCAGCGTAAGCTTGAAACAGTGCACGTTTCAAAACGAAAAGTTGACTTCCACAGGCTGCTGTCCAAGTGTAAATCGTTTGTTTGCAATATTGTTTGTTTAGGCTCGTTGCACATGCGTTTTTGAGCGATATGTATGAATCTCATGACGTTTTATGGTGATTGCACAAAAGACTTACCGCGAAACGCCAGGCAACCTACAAATATTCCCTTAAAACGTTCGTGCAACCAGCTTAAATGAACCGAATTGCAAACAAACGATTTACACTTGCACAGCAGATTGTCAAGTCAAAGTTGAGCTTTCGGTTCAGAAACACGCGTCTGCTGCTTGGTCAGCGTGCAATGTTTTAAACTTACGCCCACGTTACACCGAACTTTCTCCCACCGAGCTTACCACCGGCCTTTACAGCCAACTGACCTTTACACCGTTTCGAGAATATCACCCATAGTCAGTGAATGAGTTACCGGTCACAATATCACTGTCGTGCGTGCCTGATTCGGAGGCCGGCAGCGGCACGTGTGAATCCGTGCGCATGCGATTCACAAACGTGTCGAGATTAGGCGCCGCTGGACTACTGAAGAATGGACAAGAAAGTATTATAACACTTGGTTGTATTCGCATGATCACAACAACGCTGAAAAGACAGCTGAGCCTTGCAGTGTACTTCTGCATAACTTTGCCGAACGGCTGTTTGCACATTTGCACCATCCTCCAGTCACAGCACTGCCATCATGGTAATAATTGGTGTGTTGGCTTCAACGTTCAAACACCCGCGTCCGCCTGACAGCCAGTGCGACGTCACGTGACCTTCATTGTTTCATCGCACTGGTCTGCTGATCTAACGTTGTTGCTACGTTGCTGTAACCCAGTGAGCATGGCGCTACTATGCTTGAACGGGCTGAGATGGCAGGCTCGGAAATGTTACACTCGCGATAGACCTCCCTTCAAAGAGTTGACAGAAGTGCTGTGTTCATAGTTGTCGCCATAACACGGTCAACCAACAAACCCATTATTGGAACCAAAAAACATTTGGGGCCGGTATCAAACTGGGTGCGTCCGGGCTTTTGCAGCACGAAACGCACAAGTTCGATGCCGACCTCATTTGCAATTGAAGATGACGTTAAATTCAATGAAGTTGGAGAGTACTCGGGGGAACAACTTGTCTGTCTTTACTAAATAAAAATATTGTGAGGAGGTGCTGGGCATTTATAGAACTGGCAGGTGTCGTGTTTTTTCTAAATATTGGGTGTCAGGCACCCCCTGAGCTCTCGCCCTAGAAGGCGCACAAAATGTTTGCTTTCCGCACTTAAGGAACTTTGAACGTTGAAACAACAACAACAACGCACGACAGCAAGACGTGCAGATATTCGTGTCGTGAATGTATGTCAAACATAACTAATCGGTGTTAAAACATCACCCAAGAAAACAGGTTTCCGATTACTATACTTTTTTTGACGACTTGTGTTCGTTTAGTTATTATCAGCAACCTTCCATCCGTACTTGAAAAATGTGGTACAAACACAGATTGTGCCAAATTACTGAGAAATTCTTCATGTTTGATGAAATTTTGTTGTGAAAAAACGCGCATTGCATTTCTGAAACTTACATACACTGACCTTTATTGTGTATTAGAACGGAAACCGAAGTTTTCGAAATGTTCTAACTGTTGTGTGCTTGCAATTCGCGGAAAATACCTGTCGGCTTTTTGTCCACAGACGTCGGGTACCGCTAGATCTCTGACCGTAAACTACACTCACTATCACACGGATATCTCACGACGCGGACCATTGTGACATCCCTAAACAATCAAAAAACACCAACTCCATATCAATGTGCTGGCGTGCCACATCGTTTTCGACGACCAATTGTTCAACATGCGACTGGTAGTCAGTCCTGATCGAATCCAACAACTGTGGTGTGCTAACATCGTGATTGGTGTTGAGCAATATTGACAGCAACGCGCTCAGCTCTAATTCATTCGGCAGACGGTCGCTGGGCAGCAGTTCCATTAATAGGTGCAGCGAAACATCGTCTGCCGTCGAATCATAACTAAGATTCTGAATCAAATTTTCCCGTTGTTCTTGGCTGCACTCACGTATCTGCAAATAAATAGAAAAACTGAAGGAACGTGGAGGACATATATATCCCCGAAAAACACAATTGACTATGCACAACTTTTTACACTGTCAGGCTCAGGCAAGAAGTTGTCTATGAGAACTTTATCCACACGTGTTTCTGCCATACGCATTTCAAGACATAAAGGCAAACTACACCAACGCGAGCCCGATTTCGAAGGTGGTGTTTTCAAAACGAATAGAAAGAGAAAATCATCATGCTCCACTCTGTACTCTTCAACGTGTAACATTTCCCAAATCAGCACCCACGTCAGAACTTTTCACTATTCTGCCAGCTGCGAAATCGAGCTCATGTTGGTGTCGTTTGCCTATACAGTACATACCTACTGCAGGTTCAGGTTCGCAACTCATATAGTAACACTGCGCCAACACGAACCCGGATTTCGGAGGTGACAGACTAGTGAAACATTACACGTTGTACAGCGCGGTGCATGCGGATGTTCTCTTTCTGTTCGTTTTGTGAGCACATCACCTCCGAAATCGGACTCGTGTTGGCGTAGTTGGCCCATAGTTTGCTTCCCAAATGATTCACGATGAGATTTTTGTGATAACACAACAAGCGACCAACGGTCGATATGGGGTCATCGAACGCGATCGCATAAACGGCATCGATGAAACGGGTTGACAACTGATCGACTCGCCGCACCACGTTCACGTACGAGTCCGGGAATTTGTGCAGTTGGAAATAGCGCACACGCGATTGGGTGTTGAGCGTTTTGAGCACAAACTGCCTGATCTGACGGTATTTGCCATCGCGAATCGTGCTGTGCGCCTCGATCTGAATTAATATGCTATCGTTACTGTTGCTGTCTGTTTAATCAAATATAATGCTGTGCTGTGTTACTGTGCCCAATATCCCGAGAGAGAACTTTCGTTTCAGATACTTTAGGAAGTTGCTATCTTTCCGCAAAATTTTTTGGAAAAAACCGTTTTTTTCGAAAAACAAACCGTTTTTTTCCAAATATTTTTCCAGTGCTTACGGATAGCCGTAGTCCAAATATCTTGGAGAAAATTTTGGCGGACAACCGCCTGTAAAAATGCCCTTGCAGCTTAAAAGGCGCTCATTTTGAACTGTTTAGCACCGGCCTACAGTGGTTTTGACATCATTTTGTGACCTTGGAAAATTTCTCGGAAGTTTTTGGAAGAAACCGCCTTTCCAAGAGTTGCCACCTGGAAAATTTCCGGAAAAACAAAAAAGTATTTTTCCAGACCTCGGAAAAAAACCATTTTTTTGGGTTGGCCCGCAAGTATAATGTTGGTCAGTGTTGGAGCTGGGGGGTTTGGGGTAGCCCCCAGTACAGTGAGTATCCCCCGATGTTTGCCATGGTACAGTAGAGGTATCCCCCGATTTTGCCCCAAAAGTGCCTATTTTTGACCAAAATGGCAAAAATTAGTGTAAAATCGGTGGTTTTTACCTCAAAATACCCAAAATTCGCGCACTACGCTTGCAAACGCTACGTTTTCACACGATTCCACACATAATAAAAACACAAAAATATTTCACACAAAAACCAAATGGTCCCAAACCCCCTCCCCCAAGGTCCCAGCCCCCCAGGCCATCGGGTCTGGTACAATAGGTATCCCCCTCTCTGAGCCCGGTATGGTATTCCCCCCTGAGTACCTTCAACACTGGTGTTGGTACGTGCTAACGCTGTGTCCCACTTGTTGCGCTGCGTTTTGTGAATAAAATCAACTAGCTACGTTAAAAAACAACACGAACAACTAGGTAATAAATAATTAAAAATTATGAACGAAACGTTTCACTTTTTCACCTGAACTAAAATCAGATGGTCATGCACAAAGCAAAAAAAATCAACAAAAAAGCACGCGAGCCTGGCGTGACGACTGACCGCTTCACGATTCGTTATTTGCGTTTCGTCCGTGGGAAAATAGCTGTTGAGCAACTTCACCAGTTCAACGGTGGTCTCGTGTCCGATCTTTGATAGCAATGCCTGCAGTGCAGATATGAAAACTTTGCGTCGATGATCACATAGTCGCACTACAGCTTCGCATTCGCAACATCGCGTTTCATTTGCGCTCAAGTAACCGACCAAAACTTTCATCAGAAACACCAATTCCTCCCGTTCGTTGTTGGTCAGTCCAATGCCGGTCGACATATCGCACGACTTCATGTTGGCGCAGAGCTGCTGCAATTGGCAACGATATGCGCTACAAAAATTGGTACATCATTTTCAAAAAGCCACGTGGTTTCGATTGGATTTCATCGTGGGGAAAGAAAAGAAAAAGCCTGTTAAACAAAACTAAAAGCCACCTCGATAATCCGAGCAGCGATGTCGTACCGATCGTATATGTGTTTGTCGCTGACGATCGTGCGCAACGCCGCGAACATCCAGTAAGTGTTGTCCCAATGCACGCGCTCACCACCGCGCACACTATCGACGCGCAGAATGTCTGCAAATCAGACAGAAAAATGCAATGCTGAAGACCGTCTCCTGCAAAAATAGTTGTTCAATCTTCAACGCCTCGCCCACACCCGCAGAACAGATGCTCATGCATCAATCTCCAACCGCACACAAATAAAAGATGAGATGGAGAGATTTGATCACCCATTTAAGAAAATCATACCCACACTCCATACGAACCGTTAGCCAGATCAACATAGCCGCGTCGGAGAGCATGCTTTAATATCCAATCGAGGGCTTTCATCGTCAATCAATTTCGTTCGATTCAAAGATCAGCTTCTGGGTGTCGACGTCGTCGGTTCGGCTCGGCCTCCCAACACCACATCCAAGCCAAAACTGTCTGAAAGATGAACTTGTCTGAAATTTCAGGCTTGGTTTTGGCTCACGCTTACATTATTGTCGAGGACCCACCCAATTACATTGGATCCACCCATCACCAGTACCAGTACTTAAGGAATTCCGAAGGGCGAAACACCTACATACTTTCAGGCAGCTTGTTGCTTATGTATGGCTTGTTTTTACTTGCTTTAGCCTCTTTTTAATCGATTTCATAGTTTCAGACCGCCAAGAAAATTTTTCGCCATTTTGGGCCAAAAAACCAGAGGTCGCAATCGGGGCCGGGTTTGGTCGGCCCGGCCCGGCCCGAGCCTCCTCCAAATCTCCGGCCCGGCCCGGCCCGAACCCCCAAATCTCCGGCCCGGCCCGAATTTTTGGCAGAGTAACCCAATTTTTGTCATAATTTTTGCGATTTTTTTAACCTATTTTTGGTTGAAAGTTCATTGTTTTTCATGAAAAAAGTCGTCAGATAGACAATACTGATCACTTACTTGCCAAATCCGTCAGAAATTTTAGTATTTTTGACAAAAAAATCCCTACCTTTTCAGTAAGATACAGCAGGGTAGTACTTGGGGGGGGGTGGGGGGTCCCCCCCCAAATTCATCTATCTATCGTCAACACTTTTTGATTTCATCTATCTATCGTCAACACTTATGGGCAGGGCAAATCTATCTATCGTCAACAAATTCTGGGAACAATCTATCTATCGTCAACACATTTCGACCCCAAAATGGGTATTTTTGCCTCAAAATGGCTCAAAATCGGTATTTTTTGTCCCAAATAGGCAAAAAATCGCGCGCTGCGCGCGGATTTGGTACATATAAGTACATTTTCATTAATATTTACACATTATTACCTACTTAGTGCACTATACTATACCTTAATTTTTGGCGACCCCCCCCCCCCACCATCTATCTATCGTCAACAAGCTTGGGTCGACCCCCCCCCCCAGATTTCGGACTTGGGTCATCTATCTATCGTCAACACATTTCGGGTCCCAATCTATCTATCGTCAACACCCTGACCAAGTACTACACTGAGATACAGTGTAGTTCCTGGTCCGGCGCGGCGGTTAGTGTACCTACCCCTTTTTTCCGTGCGGCGGTTAGTGTACCTCCCTGGGGGGGGAAGGGGGGGAAGACCCAAATCCAGGAAAAGTCACTTTTTGAGGTAGAAAATTTGACCAATTTTTACCCCTTTTTGGAAAAAATTCTCCATAAAAAGGGTATTTTGGCGACTTTTGACATCATTGACCTAAAAATCACCCATTTTAGGCCTAAAAATGCCCATTTTAGGCCTAAAAATGCCGATTTTAGGCAAAAATTGAGGCGGTTAGTGTACCGTAAAAACCTAAATACAGCCCCCCCCCGGAATAGAGCCCCCCCGTAATACAGCCCCCCCAAAAAGGGGTCAGTGAATTAATAGAGCCCCCCCCGGAATAGGGCCCCCCCTAAGTAACATCCCCTATACTGTAGTGTATTAAGGCTTGATAGTGGTGTACAGGTGCATTTATGCACGTTTGTTGTTCGTTCAGAGCACATAATACGCCTCCTATTGACGAATAGACACGAATAAATGCGATTACAAGCGAAAAAACATCCTTTCAAACCCCTTTTTAGGGGTTTTTGGAGGGTATTTCTGGGAACAATTTTTCAGGTTCGGGTCAGTGAATTAATAGAGGCCCCCCGGAATAGAGCCCCCCAAAATGGGGTCAGTGAATTAATAGAGCCCCCCCCTTCTATTTAGGTTTTTACGGTACCTGGCGCGGCGGTTAGTGTACTAGTGTACCTTGGTCGCGGCGGTTAGTGTACCTTAGGGGGGGACCCCCCCTCCCCCCCCGAACTACACTGGTAAGATAAGTCACTTGCAGAAGCTTCGGTCCGGGGTATACTTGCGGGCCGGAAAAAAAACCGTTTTTTTTGGAAAAAAACCGTTTTTTTCGGAAAAAACCGAAAAAAGACCGTTTTTTTCCGAGGCCCGGAAAAATACGTTTTTATTTTTCCGGAAATTTTTCCAAGTGGCAACTTTTGGAAAAAAAAACGGTTTTTTCCAAAAATTTCCGAAATATTTTCAAAGGTTGCGAAAGGATGTTGTCAAAACCAATGTAAATCGGTGCTAAACAGTTCAAAATGAGCACTTTTTAATCTCCAAGTGCATTTTTAGCCTGTTTCAATCTATTTCCCGACAAAATTTTCTCCAAAATAGGCGTTTTTGGACCATGGGTATCCTTAAGTACTGGAAAAATATTTGGAAAAAACGGTTTTTTTTTCGGAAAAAACGGTTTTTTTTCAAAAATATATTTTGCGGAAAAATACGCAAGTATAGGCCGGGGTGCCCGGCCCGACCCTCAAAATATCCGGCCCGGCCCGGCCAGGCCCGAGCTAAAAGCCCAAAATCACGGTCCGGCCCGGCGCGAGGTCCGATTGCGACCTCTGCAAAAAAAACACATTTACACAGACTAGGAATTTAGAAAATTGTGATTGAAAAGAAATGAAACCGAAACATCAAGTGAACCGTCACGAGACGACCACATTCACATACACGAACAAAATTCGGTAGCTAGACACTTGTTGACATGTCAACAACTGTCCTATACGCAGCGGTGAAATGCATAGTTGTTGACACACGCAAAGACATAAATAACACGTGTGTCAACAACTATGCTCTACCACGCTGCGTATAGGACAGTTGTTGACATAAAGACAAAAAAGACAAAAATAGTTGGGTGTCAACAACTATGCATTACCACGCTGCGTATAGGACAGTTGTTGACATAAAGACAAAAATAAAGTTTAAACTTTAATAATGTTCTTTTTCTTTATTTTAGCATGTATGTAACTTGTTTCAGGTTTGAAGTGGTGTTGAAATCTTGGTTAAGGTATGCAAACTCTTCATTGGATGTTTACTGGGCAAGGTGTACCAAACAGCAACCCCGGCAAGGTTGTTCCCGAAACTGTATTGGGTAAGCGTGGGAGGCATCTTTCACCCAAAATTTTATTTCATGATCGGTGTTTATGATCTAACTCATGTTGATAATCTGAACGACAAAAGACATACATGTGGGTTATGATGGGAATGCACTTGAAAATCACAACGGCATTGCACAGGCTTGGAAGTTAATCAGCTGCAAGTCAATATTACATAGAAACATGCTTACCATTGTTACATACTAAATTTAGTGCACCACCAAATAATACCGATATTAGGGCAGAACGAACAAACCATGCGGCTGGAGTCTGAAGATTATAATAAAAAAGAAACATGAAACACGAATTTACCAATGCATTATGTAGTGTTTGCATACACCGATGCTCTTGTGGACGTGCAATCCATGCACAGTTGTTGGCACCCAACTATTTTTATCTTTATGTCAACAACTGTCCTATACACAGCGTGGTAATGCATAGTTGTTGAAATCCAATTATTTTTGTCTTTTTTGTCTTTATGTCAACAACTGTCCTATACGCAGCGTGGTAGTGCATAGTTGTTGACACGAAAGACATTAAAGACAAAAAAGACATTAAAGACAAAAAAGACATTTATTATTTTTGTCTTTGTCAACAAGTGTCCACATGCCCCCCTCCCCAAAATTCCCACCAAAAGTTTCAGAGGCAACGAGTGGCAGACCACGTTCTTTCGTTATTGCGTGCGGAGGAGTGCGGTCTTGTGCTGTTCCCGCCGTGTTCTTGCTTTGCCTGACCTTTGCTTGTCTTTAGCTGTCAACAAGTATGTATTGTGACGCTTAATTTCGCGTACTTGTTGACTGGATCAACAAGTGTCTAGCTGCAAATTTGCATTGCACACTGTCCTTTCACGTGCGAAAAACGGCTATTTTTTCGTTGTTCTGCAACCTTATTTTGACAACAAGATTTTGAGCAAAATTTGTTAATTTCCGAATGGTTGATGGAAATCTTTGACAAAACACCAGTGCCTGATTCATAAAGGAAAGTGGTGGTGCCACATTGATCACTTTATGGGTCTCGAGACGCTTCGTTCCCTCCCAGTGACAGGCTATCCCGCACACCCCGGCCCGCACACATTTGGAATTCGAAAAGGGCAACTGTGCAGTTTCTGACCAAAACAAGTCAAGCATTTGACAAGCATAGGAGAAAAAGGAGTTAAAAGACAAATTCAGCACGAAGTGAAAACGCCTTTTTCGCACGTAGGACCCCCGAAAATCGGGCTTGCGGCCCGGACCTGGAACACGTGTTGAAATTAAACTCACAGCAGACAGAAACATAACAACCATTCAAAATTTGGAACTGAATTTCCCTTTCAGTTATTTTATTCATGCCCAATTGCACAACAACATTGGCGTTTCATAAACTCTGCGTTTTGTGTTGCGCACGAACGTGTGTGCGGCGTGTGGTCTTCTCTTCGCAAATTTCAACGCCACGCTGCCAACAAGCGTGGTATTCACCGACATAATGTGCACCATTCAGGTTGAAAACGTTCAGGTTCAAAGCCAGATCGAGGCTGGGAAAAAATCTGGTTACACTCATTCTTTGATTTTTTTTGTCACGAACTTTCCGTCGGGTTATTCCTTGCGGCGAACTCTCGTTTGCAATTAGTAGTATACGACGACTTGGAATTTTATTGAATGTTTGCCCGAGCTGAGATTCGGTCACGAAACAAATTACCAGATGTCGGCATAGGTATATTTAATGCAGTTCTGCAAAAAAATCGATATTTTACTGTTTTTAGAGTAAAAGGCGCGGATTGACAACGAAATAAAATATAATGAGCACCGAAATTTTCTCAAGTTGTCTCTTGCGTTCACTGGGACTGCGCATGATTCAGTGCGTTTTCTTTTCCACAGAAATTTGTACAGTATTTGTTCCAAAAGAGCTGCACGCTTGTCTTTCCGCATGTTTTGATATTTTTGTAATCTCCGAAAAATAATAACCAGATGTAAATATCTATAAAAAGCACTGGACATGTACACATCACTTAATGAAACACAAAAGACACCTCTCAGCTGCGAAACAAATGTTCAGAAATGCGTGGAAATGACTAATTTATTTTTTTGTTCTGTTTTGCGATTGTTTTACTTGTTAAGCATGAACAGATGTTTTTGTTCTAACTTAAAAATACACTTTGAGCAAGCAAACGCACTCATACAGATCGATGTACAATTTTTTAAAAGTGCCCATGAAAGTCATTTCGTTTCCGTTGACTGAAAAAAACTTTGTCGTTTTTCTCGCCCGCTTGCGGTCATTTCCCTCAGCGAAATGGAGATAAAGGTTTCAAATGTAAATAAAATGCCTGATAAGACGCAAATTCAAAAGTCATCCTGATCATCTGATTTCCTCTTTCCAAGTCGCAATCTTCAGTATCAATTTATGTCACTATGCGTTGCGCAGCGTAACCTTGTTCAAGATGTGTATAGTCCAACAACAGCTAATGCAGAATTTATGTCCACTGCGTTGCCTGATCCGCCAAGCACATAACGCGTGATGCAACATTACAAGCACAGACAGGCAGTCGTTGGCTGGCTGCGTGGGTGTGTTTATAATGTTGCATCACGCGTTATGTGCTTGGCGGATCAGACAACGCAGTGGAGATAAATTCTGCATAAGCTGTTGTTGGACTATACCTGTATTATACACTGATTTCATGCAGATTTCACCAGATTTATAATTTATTTTATGTCACTCGATTACGACCTCCAGAAACAAAATCATGCCTCAGAACGGAAGTGTGTATTGGGTCCATGACGCTAAGATTATGTAGCTACGTTTCCCAGTCTTTTTAAAGTATGCGAGGCAACGAAAACTAGGTGAAATCTATGCGTTTAGCCTTGTCGAGGATCAAAACCAAACCAAGTTGTCTTTATGTGCTTGCGTGGTGTAGCTTAGCAACTTTGCCATGGTTCAGCGAACGCTTTTGAAGTTGCGTCGGCAGCAATACTCGTGCCTATATTGACTTCCTGTAAGTCATGTGCGACCTCAGAACCGTTTAGTTCCCGTGGTTGTTGCTTAATCCATCAAAGAGTATGCATGTAATCTTTCAGACTCGCTTGTTGTGCCCACTGTTTACGCAGATGAGATGGAACTCTCGTTTTTTTGAAAGTTCTTAACTGAGTTGATTATCCCTGATCCTAGTTCAACTTGTTCTTCAAACTTCCCAAAATTAGATAAATATCTAGTCAAATTACCAAGGCACTGCCTAAATGCATGCAGACGTCTTCTTGTGATCCCAGCTGCCTGACTCTGTTGCATGAGGTGCTCCACTATATGTAATCTGATTGCCGTGCTATCGGAGCTAGCATGGTAATGCTAAGCGACATATGGTTCATTCCTTATATTGCGTGAGTTGAAAAATTTAAACTCACGCCATTTTCACAAGACTTAACTTGAGAAGCCCAAACTTGCACACAACTTGTACGGCGTAGACTTCTAGGTCCACACAAAATTTCATTCCGCTGCGTGCCCACTCGCGCGATCGCGGGCAAGATACAGTTGAAATTTTTGTAAAAACGTTCTTTCCCTTTTTTTTCCACAAAGTAGTAGTCAGGGCCCAGACGTTACTGAACACCAGAAATGTTAATATCGCATATAGGGTTTTCGCACACGAGAAACACGATGGTGCTATCGCCGACTTCGTAACTCCACGACTGAGACCGGTTCCAGACCATGACCACGACTTTTTGTATGTAAAGTGTGCTTCCCGAAGTAAAATTTCGCCGAAAAGTTGGGTTACCAGAACTATTAAAGTTGTTTATGTGGTTTTCGCACTCGAGAAACACGGTAGTGCTATCGCCGAGTTCGTAACTTTTAGTGAATGAACTTTTTAATGAATTCTGGGTAACATTTTTCAGTTTTTTCGTGTTTTTATTTGAGATTAATTATTAAGCACAGGTGCGGTTCGCAGTTTATGCGCTGTGATGTCATTCATGATAAAATACCGACAAGATATCAACTTCTTAATTAAAATAGCTGTTGCTCTCTAACATTCGAAGCTTTTTCCGCATTTATAATTTGACTTTCGTGGGAAAGTTAAATAGTAGTTTTTACGTAACATTGAATCCAAGATCAGATGCGGCGGCCAACACCAAAGCAATCTGGAGACTGATGTTTGACACTTATTTCATTGCTGAAGCTGAAGGGACAGGTGGCATGGAAGTTCATTGCACAGCTTTGCTTGGTACTAAACCAACAAGTGCCATTCTCTGAGACGATGCGCAATCAGTGCGCTATAAATGATGGTACCTAGGGTGTCAAATATATACCTGGGGTAAATTAAAAAAAATAAATAACTTGACAAGTTACCATGTTCCTCAAAAGCATAGACATGCGCGTGGGGGGGGGGCGCACTGCGTTGGTTTTGCTTCAGTGGTGGGTGAAGACGCAGACACAAGCGTGTCTCGATTGTTAGAACTCTATAGTGAAATCGAAACACAAAATTGTCCTTATGTCACGATAACCACCGATTCATATATCCTGCCAAAAAGTATAGCATCCTTAAACCGGGCCTGCCGTTATTGTTTTTTGGGTTTTGGACCTCGGTCTTTTATATTAATCGCTAATTGGCACTGGGATGAAGAACATTACCCTTCAAGAACTTCACCAAACTGACGTTTATCCACCGAAGTCGATCCACCGACATGGCCGCACGGGAACAAACTATCCCAATATTGACGCACTATGTGTGCATGGAAATCAGGATTTCCAAAGCAAAATTCAAATCACAGAGGTGTGGTATAGGCGGCGCGTTACGGTAGGTTGACAAAACATTTGTTATTTACAAAAGAGCTAACGTTTTATCGGGCTACCGTAACCCGCCGCCTATATCACGCCCCAGTGATTTTGAATTTCTCTTGTCATTCCTGATCATCGTGTGCAAATGTGCGTGAATATCGGACAGTTTTGTTCCCGATAGAGCATCTTGGCGGATCGATTTCGGTGGGTAACCGCCATTTTGGTGAAGTTCGTCAAAACTAATGTTCTTGATCTCGATGCAAACAAAGGATATAAGTGGAAAAACCGAGGTCGAAAACCAAAAAAACAATAGCGGCGGGGCCGCTTTAAACTAACCCCCACACCTCATGTGCGTTGATAACTTGAGAAAAGTCTGATGGTCGACATTTTCTTAGTTAGAACCATTGGTTGCCGGAACTGAAAACTTTCTGTGCCTGATTTATTCGGGTTCCCTGTTTGGCGCTTGCGCGATATAAAAGAACGATACAAGAAAGAAAAATGCCCCAAGGGGCATAAAAGAAATATGGTTCCCTGGCTGACTGGCATAAAAGAACGATACTAGCTTGCACCACTTTGTTGATGTTTCATGAGGCACTGGAATAAACGTAAGTGTGTTCTGAGCTGTTTGATGCCGAACAGTAGATATTGAACCATATTCCCGGCGCTAACTCTTTTGAACCAACACCCAGCCGATAGCGAAACTTTCGTGAAAACCTACATATTCAGGCAACTGTTTCTTCTTTTCAACCTCACGATGGTAACTGTGCAGTCTTCGGTTAAGCACGATGATTCAACAAGGAGAGGAGTAAAGAGAATATTGCACTCTTTCAATATCTCCATGCCCTGTGTCTCTGGTTTCAAAACAGCACGCGCCGGGAATATGGTTCAATATCTACTGTTCGGCATCAAACAGCTCAGAACACACTTACGTTTATTCCAGTGCCTCATGAAACATCAACAAAGTGGTGCAAGCTAGTATCGTTCTTTTATGCCAGTCAGCCAGGGAACCATATTTCTTTTATGCCCCTTGGGGCATTTTTCTTTCTTGTGTA